>CM017560.1:20800144-20908975 GCA_007844125.1 Sinonovacula constricta
TAGCTATACAGGTTTTATTTATTTCACAATTTATTTTTTGAAATCATCAAGTAGATCACTTCTGAATCGTTGATTTCGCATGTTAGTTTTATTGTTTTTTTCCATGTTCCGTCACGTAACAGTAGGCAATATTCGATACATCCAAGGTTTATCCAACACCACTTGTGTTCAAAGTTGAACCATAGGTTAATCATGGGCATTGGCAACACACTCTCCCTTAATCAATTCCATACGTATTAGGATTGAATAGTAGTATGCGATTTTGTACCTTTGATCTTGCATCTAGTTCTAGTGTTATTCCATATGCCAGTCGAGTCGCAGTAGGCTATATTCGAGCCGACAAGTGAATAACCATCACCACAGGTATACGTCAAGTATGAGCCATATGTGTTTATACTTGGGAAGTGGACATGACCATTATCAAGGACGACATTTTTACCACAGCCTGGAACGAAACATAACCATTCTGTTCGTGCTAAAAAAATATTTCTGACAAAGTCGTTAATCGTTTTATGCACATGCAATGAAAATACACATTTATTCATAACATACTTAGTACTCTCACATATACACATACTCGCTTGTCGTGACCTGTCCAAGTGGCATTTTGTTAACATGAAATAAACGCTATAACAACAAAAACAACATGTACACCAATTTACAATTTAATTATTTTGATTGAATTATAAGTACAAAACGTTTAATGCTGCATTATCTTAAAAGACTTACTTGACTGAACGACGAATTTTATCATTTGCAGCCGGAAAGAGGCATATCTTGTTTTCAGTGAAGTAAGTGTTCTGATACTTAAGGCGGCATATATTACCTTTGCAGACCACCGAAGTGTTATTCCATGTTCCCGTTGAGTCACAGTAAGACGTATTCAAGCCCTCTAGCGTATACCCGTCATGGCAAGTGTACGTCAATGTGGAATTGTATGTGGTTCTGTCAGGAAAGCTGACGAAGCCATTGTCCAGAGTTATGTTTCTCCCGCAGTCTATGAAAGAGAATAATGCTTACAATACAAAACCGAATTAAACCTACATATAACAGTAATTTGTATTTATTCGAATGTTTTACTGCTTAAAACTCAAATGATCGGCATTTAAAACACGCTATTATATTCTCGGTCATGAATTATTAATGTGACAAAGTACATTGATCTGGCAGATTATGCTAATGGTATTGCCATCGATTCTTTTTAAATATGTTGTTACGTGAAAGCATTTTAATCTTCATAAAAAAGTTAGTGTTTTGATATAATCTGTTTGAAACTGAGTGGAGTGTGTGGTTGCGATATAAATCACTAACACACCAAAAATCCTAATACCATTATCGGATATCATGCTCATTATATGTATTTTCACGTTACAAGACAAATAACCTGAAAATTACGAGGGGTTTTGATGAAACCGGATAATAAGTCTTGGTGAGAACATGGCACCACATTTGCCATTGTTTGCTTGTATTATATATTAAACAGATGTTTTTCCATCTTCAACGTGCTTTTTTAGATTTCCGTTACATTGAATTCGAGTAACTGGAGTTTTAACAGGAAATAATAATAATAATAATAAAAATAATAATAATAATAATAATAATAATAAAAATAATAATAATAATAATAATAATAATTATAGTAATAATAATAATAATAATATATAATTATACCTCATTGGCATACGCCCTTCTATATTTAATATGACGTCATCCAGTCCATAAATCGCATACAGACCTGCTTCCAAGTCCATAATTCCTATACAGATTGTTTATGTCGTCATCCAGTTTATTTGACTGTTTAAACGCGACTTTCACGACGTGCGAATTTTACGACAACACAAACAGACGATATTGTCAAACTGTCAAAATGGCTAATCGATTCGCCTCTTTATCGGAGACAGATTTACTTGCTGACTGATTCTTTTTACTAAATTTATTGTTATTTTTCACATATATTTATTACATGTTGAACAAAAGTCATCATTTGTCTTAAAATTAATTATACATTTGATTTAGTTTGTGAAATTTTTAAAGTCCGAGTCTTTTGCTTGGTAACATTTAATATTTAATTTGATTAACAAAAATGGAATATTAAAAGAAGAGCATTATTTTTTGCTGCATCGCTTGAAAATAATAAAAATATCCGACTAGGGTTTGAGATATTTCACACACTGAACAAATAAAATTATTATTTAAAAGCAAATTATAATAAAAATGACAGCAACAAAAGGAATGAAATGATTTAGATTCGGTATATTATAACAAACGAAGCAGCGCTTCGGGCCATATACCTTCCCCAGTCTAACCAACCAGCCTGTAAACTTGCATATTGAGTTACTTACTAACGTCAGATCCTTTTAGTACACAAACTTACTATTTCGCAATGATTTACCACATTGTGGGACGGACGATAGCACAAAAAATGACGCCTCAAATCTCTGTCAACCCCTAATTCTACACTTTACAATAACCAATTACTAAAAGGTCTGTGAAATAGGTCTAATAGTTGTTTGATGAACAGAATAGGAATATATGACACAGTCCTATGAACATTGCAACACATACCAAACTCTGAAAAGGCACACGAAGGTATTTCACATGCAAGCCAAGTGAAAAGTAAGAACAAATTTGTGATGAGTCATGTAACAAAAAGAGCAAACCCGACAGTTACCGACTTGGAACGGTCAGTCGGCAATATGGGCGAACTGGGGTGCTTAAACAGGTTTAACAGAGCTCTAACCTCGCACTTCCTGATGGGTTTCTCAAATGCAAGCAATGAAACAACAACAACAACAAAAACAAACAAACAAAAACAACAACAAAACAACAAATAACAACAACAACAACAATGCCAAGCCCGATTCATTTGAATACAAAATGTCCAAGCGCTGAGGTTTTCCTTGATAACTTATGACGAAAGTAGTGACGTCATTGAAAAATAATGTCCACTTAGTGTCCCGAATATAAAGTGGTATTATTTCGTTAAGAAAAACTACACAAAAATGGTTGATTATAAGTGAAATTAACTTTTTGAATCAAGAACAAACATGACCAGAGAAGAAAAAAATGGTTGTAGCATCTTGTGTATGTAATGATTGAATTGCGGAACGAAAGTCTAATGTCCATCAAAGGAAATACACGTAACAATCCCTATAGGATGGATTAAATGACAACATAGATTACATGCAAGGTGATAAACCACATATTCCTATCTTCGAAATACTATAAACACGTTTCAGTCAAACATTTCATACGCTTACTACCATAAAAGAACCTTTTTTTTCTAAATGGGTTGGTTATACAAAGTAAATGCAGTTTAAAGAACGTAAACTAGACACACTTTAAGGCAAACGCCAGAAAACACATTTAATTGCGCCAAAGTTTTTTATGCTGTATGTCTCGGTAAATGGGATTTTCTTTATACAAAAGTTAACTCATATTTTATAGGGCAAGAATTGCTTTTTGCAACCAGTTGTTATAGTCAAAGATAATATTAGCATGTATAAATAGATGTTCTTTTAATTAAAAGTGTGAAGTCTTTATACAGCCAATCGACTGCATTTTAATATATCAGTTTTAACAACTTAATAATAGGCAAAAAGGGAAACATTACATTTTACTTACTGCAGAAAAAAAACATGAATTGAATTGAAAATACAAAATCTTCCTTTAAACAGATATATCATCTATATTGAAATTTGCACTGATATTTTGCTTTGTGTCATCATATAAGAAATTGTAACAGAATGCATATTTCAGTTGTTTCCTTAATATTAAGAACGTAAGGCTGCATAACAAGACTGATCATCAGTCCCAATCATTAGAATTTATTGAAATATTGATTTTGCAGTACAATGTAGGATGCGTTCATAGATATAGTTTTGTTATTACTGTAACATGTTTTCTTAAATTTTAATGTGTTACTGCAAGATATACAGGCGATATATTATTATATATAAGTGTTCTGTAAAAAGTACAAACCCTTGATGCTGCATCTAGCTCCGGAGTTATTCCACTTCCCGGTTAAAGAACAGTAAGAAGTACTTGAATTCTCTAGGGAAAATCCATCATCGCAGATGTACGTCAAGATTGAGCCATACGTGATTCTGTTGGGGAAGATGACCTTCCCATGGTCAAGTGTAACATTTCTACCACAGCCTGTATTAAAATCATACTAACGAATTATAACAATAATGATGATATGTTTACTGATTCCGGCCTAATATGCATATATTATACATAATGTATAATAATTGTACAGTTCTATAGTATACAAAAGTTGTCCATTTGTCTTTCCAACATGTTTGCTAAAAATGTTGTGAAAACGTATTTTGTCTCTTAATCAGATCATTGTTCTATTAAACAATGAGACAATGACACAATGAATACATTCCACACAAGGCATTTGCACAAGATCATATACATAGATGTGCATTTTCATATATGGTATATAGCATATTTTTTTTCGTTCAACAATAACCTATTGTTTTATTTATCACACCATCTGTTTCATAAACAAAAGACATTGTTGAATGTTTAGATCTATTTTGGTTTGAAAATGGAAATCGTGTTCGAGTGTGGGTGTTGTGTTTCCATAAGCACCTAACAAAAAGGTAATAAAAAGTAAAACTACTAACCGTTATGAAATATAAGTAACGTGAATAAAGTTTAACTTATTTGCCAAGAGGCTAGAATTTTATAGCAGATGCATCACCGTTTCATCAAACTCAAACTTAAAATAGATGAGTGGGGTAAATAGTCAATCGATTTAAATTTCGCATTGAATCTAATCACATACTGTTTTCCCCGACCTAAAGATCCTCTGCTTGTTATCTGTGTTAACACACTGACACCGACACAGATAAATGTGGTGTCGAAACATTACATCCCCATATGTGAAGTCATATCATATAAATAAAAAAAAATTAAATATGTATTGTATTTTTATCATAGCTGTTGTTTTCCGTAAAATCTTCAAATGTGTACGATTTTAAAAGTAGTCCATCCTTTCGCGTGATAGGCTGATCGCACTGGTGTTCGATAAAGCAAATATTATCACACGGAGTTTTTTGCTAACGTCTAAGGTGATGGTATGATAAAATTATTGGATTTGTAATGTCATTCTATAATAATGTTCATACAATATCTGTCTTTACGTATCTTGTTCCACAATATATGAATTGTTTTCATGATGCAGTCTGAAATTTACTAAAGTTTAAGCTGTTATTACTTAAGCGAACATCGCAGCGACACATTCATGGTCATTATAGTGAGCTTTTTTGCTATAGAAATACCCAATAAATGCTCATTGCAGGCCAGTTGGAAAATCTTCCTACATTAAATTCTTCACTACGACCGGGACTCAAACCCACGGGGTGAAAGTCGGGCAGTCAGAGGGGTTACAGGCCCACGACTCTCCCAGTACGTCACCACCTCCACACTTGTTAAAAAATTGAAAGATGTGAAAATATTTCTACAGTGACAATTGGAATAGTCAGGGATATATTACCCAATAACCAACAAAAAAGGGGTTTCTATGTTGACTGAATATGAAACTAAACATTAAGTTATACTGACATTTCAAATAAGATTTCTCTTCAAAAGGGGTATCCTTAAGTAAAAAACATAGCTAAGTTTTTGCTCGTTTTACCGACTTACAAGTTCATGCCTATGGACATAACTGTTAAGTACCTAGCCTATACTAGTTGTCGATACCGAAATAGTTTGCTAAAGGTCACAATTACCAAATAAAAAATGACCTTCACAGATAGTATATATATATCTATATATCTATATATCTATATATATATCTATATCTATCTATCTATCTATTTATATATATATATATATATATATATATATATATATATATATATATATATATATATATATATATATATATATATATATATATATATATATATATATATATATATATATATATATATGGGCGAGGATAAGTATTTTATTACAAATAATTACCTGTGACGCGAACGCGATTCTAACGAGATTCTAACGAATGACATTCGCGCGCCTTTTTACTGGAAACAATATTTATGCTCATTAAAACGACGATTCTATTTAAGCTTTAAATACCCATGCAAATCGTTCTGGTATTATTCCACGCTCCGGTCGAGTCACAGTAGGCTGTATCCAATCCATCTAGCGTATATCCATCATTACAGGTGTATGTCAACGTGGAACCAAACGTAGTGCCGTTTAGGTAGTTGACGCACCCATTATTCAGAGTTACATTTTTACCACAGTCTGCGAATGGAAATTAAAATACAACGTAAGTAAGACATATGACGAAAATGCTATATATTTTTAACTGTTGCATCACATCAAAACACTTATGGTCATACAGGCGCCCACCTAAGTATTGGTGGAAGAAGAAAGAATGCATTTTCCTTTGTAGAACCACCGGCGGTACGTGGATATTGATAAGTATTATAAGTGTCATCTACTGACGACAAAGCTGTTTGAAAAATATAATTTAATTTTCAGTATGTTCTTTTTCCTTAATGTTATCTGTACATATAGTGTATACTCTCAATGGAGTTAGAAATTCGTGAAAACTACGCGTTTTGTCGAAGATAAAATATACCGTGTTGGATGACCGTGTTATATTTTAGGGAATTAACAATTTAATATACAACTACAAAATGTGAAAACAAAATTCACTTAAAAGTAGATTTTGAAGATCTTATTTAAGCGAATGCGTTTTACCTTCTCATTTGACGATATTTCCAGGACTAAGAAAGACGGTGATAATTAATCTATAAAACAGTGTTATTAAATTTGGTACAAATTTTCAAATAGCAAAAAATGTGCAATATCGGACGGTTATTTTTGTCAAGTTTTAATGGTTTTTTTACGTATTATATCTTAAAAGATGGAATGTGAATATTTAAGAAATACTTAGCTAAAGATAAGGGACCGCTGTGTCTGTGTCTTTGACAAGTGCTCAGACTACCAAAAGTACTGAAAGGTTCATTCTTTTTTCTTAAAAAAGTACCATCTTTCTGTTTTACAAAATCGTTTCTGTCATTTAAAAGTTATTAATAAAAACTGCCAGTGGGCACTGACTGTATATAGTAATCAATTAAAACATCAGACTCACACATGACAGGCATTCAATGAGCAGAAAAACTGTCAATAACAACTTAGAAATTAATTAAAGGCAATGAAACAACAAGTATTTATGGAACAAATTTAATGAAAATTGAATGAATATCAGAAATAAAACACTCAAGCAGTACTGTTAACAGAAAAGAATAAAAATAACCTGGTTAACATACTTGGTGTCTGAAGAAATTGCAAAAATCGGTACGTTATTTACGTTGTCTAAATACAAGTTGTACAAAGTTTGTTCTGAATAATGTTTAAAACGCCGGAATATCGCAGAAAATATATAATGACCGTGTCAATCTCAAAAGCAAAAAAAGTGGGAGATGCTAAAAATACAAAAGCAGTTGGTACAATGAAACTTTACTTCCACATCTTTATACATTTTCAATGTTGCTATTTTCAAAAACACACACAAGCACACACACACGCGTACGCACACAAAGACACGGTCGCACAAGCACGAAGATACTGATACATACGTACACGCACGCACACCTGCGCGCGCACACGCATACCTCTAATTCTACATTCGCGGGGTAGGCCTGACCAATTTCCATCTGTCTGACATTTAGACTGGCTATCGCCAACCAGCAGGTATCCTTCTTCACAGCTGAACGAAACAACCGCATTGACATGGGTAACGGTCGATCCATTTATGTAGGTAATATGCATCTTGTCAAGCTGGGTTAGACGTCCACAGTCTGCAAAGTTCAGCAATAATTGTGGTACATGTATCGACTATTACTAATACTACACGCTTTCATGCTACAATGATTTCTTGTTTGATTGTACAACATAAAGAAAAATTATTCAGTTCAATATTCATTTGCTAAAAATCGAAATAACTTTATCTAATTGACAGTTTACAAATCATATAACGTTAGTCCAAAATGAATGGAGACCGTTCAATTCGAATATGCATACGTCAAGAAACAAAGGGCGTATTCATAATGAATAATCCGTAAATGACAATCATGCCATTTTTTATAGTGTTTTAAAATTATACAAAGCCTTGCCTCGGAGAGTTATTTTCTTTTATTTCAAAATTAAAACCCTGCTTTTTGTTAGATATCACACAAATCTTTAAGCACATTATACAAAAGTAGACATATCCCAAGACAACAATTATTTACTTATGAACTTGCTTAGTTTCTCATTCCATGAACTATTGTGATGATGCCACTAATGTTATGCACAATTCTATAACAGAAAGAAGTTTAAATATTCTCGCCAATGACTTCTTATACGTCTCTTTTCCTTCCCAACTTTATAACATTTCCACCTCTTCTAAATTCTCACCTCTTTCACATGTTGGTACCGAGACTGACCAATGCCCATCAGATTGACATTGAGATATATTCTCGCCGACAATTTGGTATCTTTTATTACAGTTGAACCGGACAACCGCGCCGAATGTGGTAACATTTTTGTGGTCATTGAAGAGAATGTTTCCATCAGATGGCGGAACCAAGCTTCCACAGTCTAGAAGAGTAACTAGGGCTTAACATTGCTCAGCATGTAAATGTGGAAAGGAAAAAATTGGCTTAATAAGAAAGTGGCAACGATGACGAAGAACATGAGCAAAGTTAATACAGAGACAAAACAACGAGAAAACAACAACAAAAACAGAAAAGCAACAACAAAAAACAAACGACGAGGATAACGAAAAAAGAAAAAAAAAGAATCAGCTGACAAATATGAAAAAGAAGACAGCAAATTGGGAGAAAAGGAAGAGGCTTCGAATTAGGAATATATGAAAAAGATTAAAAACAAACATTTCATTTTAGGTCCAACTTCAGCAATACTTTCTTGAAATCGTCTCAATGCTATAGCTTCTTGTAGAACGAAAACACACTAAAGCAAATATGAATATAATTATATTCACATCTTTGATCCCAGACGTTTGGAGCCATGCGTGACCACCATTCACTCTCAAGACACACGGAACCGATTTGTAAACGTGTATTTGCTCTTCATCACATCTGACAATCCAGAATGAAACACTATTTGTCTTACCCTTTATATGACACTCTGGGACTGAGGCAGACCACTGCCCATCAGCACGACATCTGGACTGATTGTTGCCAGTCAAGTCGTATCCATTATCACAGCTGAAAGTGACTTCTGCACCGAACGTGGAACTATTCGAACTTACATTGCCATGATTTGGCTGACGTCGTCTTCCGCAATCTGTAAAATGAAGTCATTTTGTAACTTTGCAATAAACAAGGTCGTTTTCATGTCTGATATTAAAAATCATCTGTCCTGATGCATTTAATCGAAGGCATTTTAGTTATACTTTATAAATCTGCAACTGACTTTTCCGTAATGCCAAGCATAATTTCATTTTTGACGCGTCCCTGAACGACCCCGTTGGGTTCTCATGTATTTACCCACAAAATTATAGATGTACTTAATCACTGAATCATATGTAATTTCTATTGATTTTAATCAAATCCGAAAGCGATAATGGAATATTCTTTAAGCATATAACAAGATAATTTGCAATTACGTTTAGTGTGTGTTTTCATTGTGAAATGTTTTTTTCTACAATATTTAAAATTACTAGCCTTACTTTATTCAGCAGCGAATGCAGATGTATAATTTTAGTACATCATTTAAAATAAAAACGACGATTTCTTCTTTTGAAATACAAAAGGAAATATTATCAATCCGCCATTATCCTGTTTATAGTAAAGGACCAGAAGTGGTGTTTATTTCCTCGGTTAGTGATCAACAAAGAATGCTAGTAAATGTGTGATCAATGTTATTGTTCGTTAACAGTAAGTATTATAACAAAAGAAATAAACTCTTATTACTAAAGTATACAGTAACCAGTCAACGTTAAGAAGACCTGCAAAGCGTTGTATATATTACACATTATAGATGGATCAAGTTAAACACGAGTGTCTTTTTGTTATGTGTTGCACTTTATACAACAATATTTACAGTGTAAATTCGGAGTGTTATTTTCTTTTATTTCAAAATTAAAACTCTGTTTTTGTTAGATTTCACACAAATCTTTAAGCACATTAAAAATGTAGACCTATCCCTCGATAACAATTATTCACTTATAAACTTGCTTAAAATTAACTAAAATTTCTCATTCCATGAACCATTGTGATGATGCCACTAATGTTATGCACAATTCTAAAACAGAAAGAAGTTTAAATATTATAATTATTATTAAAACCGCGCCGAATGTGGTAGCATTATTGTGGTCATTGAAGAGAATGTATCCATCAGATGGCGGTACCAAGCTTCCACAGTCTAGAAGATCAACTCAGGTTTACCATTGCTCAGCATTTAAATATGGAAAGGAAACAGTTGGCTTAATAAGAAAGTGACAACGATGACGAAGAACATGAGCAAAGTTAATACAAAACAAAACGACGAGAAAACAACGAAAAAAACAACAACAAACGACGAGGATAACGAAAACAAGAAAAAGAATCAGCTGACAAATATGAAAGAAGGAGACAGCAAATTGGAAGAAAACGAATATAAGAAAGAGATTAAAAAAAACAAGCATTTCATTTTAGATCTCACTTCAACAATTCTTTCTTGAAGTCCTCTTAAGGCTATAGCTTCTTAAAGAACGAAAGCAGGAAACGCCGGTCACCACTATATATAGGTGAGTTTGGCGTTACGTTGACATTTGTCGACGGTTGTGCTTTGCTGCGTAGGGACCATGCATGTTTAAACAGTTTTCAGGTGGGGTGGGTCATTTTCTATAGGACGAACGCAGTTAAGCGAGGGCGCACGGTCTTTTGAGACTATGTCGGAGAACGCGTTGATTTTCGCCAATGTAAGGGTTTGATTATCTGGTGTCTGCTGCACTTAAAAGAGCGTCTGCGTGCAGCAAACCTTTCGACGCCAGCGAGGTCATCACAAATAAGAAAACCACCCTCGAGACCAAGAACAATAGAGGAGGCGACAACAGTTGCCATCACCCAAAATTCCCACTGCCTGGAGTGGCGCAGCAGTGTTGACTGCACGCTTGTACTATTATTACATGCCGGGCCCTTTCTCCTTCTTCCCGCTCAGTTGGAATGCAGACACTCTTATGGAGTCTGTAGGCGTGTCCGTTATCTCCTGTAACAGGCAGAGTGAAATATAGCTCTGGGTCAGATACTGCTGTATTCCGACTAGAGTTTATAATGTCGCCCATCTGAAGTTCTAGCGGCTGATGGAATTTTTCTTTCGCAAAGTTCTTTAATCATTTTTAGCTGAGTTTGAAGAGGCCGTCGACGCACATTTCAACATTTACTTTGTATTCCGACATTTCGCTGTTGTGGGCGGCGATAGGAGAGAGCGAAAAATCTTCCTTTTGAGACACTCGTGTGCCCAATTTGGACTTGTCTTTACCTTCGAAATTTGATCCATAGCTCCATAAAAATGACCTACTTTTAGAGGCACTATTCCTCCGCCGTTTATGAGTGCTTGTGATAATAACAAAAAGGAACCCCAGATGGTTAAGTCTTGGCAGAATTGGTCGATCATTTGGGGGCGCCTACGTTTAAGATCTGGGTTTCCACCGAGGTTTATGTGTTTATGTTTATCGTCGGTGAGCTCTCATGGATTCGTTTTCGACTCGATTGCCACCCATATGGATGCCACCAGCAGATGTTAAATTAAATAGGTCTGGTGCTGGAGAGATGAACGCTGGATTTCAGTCCCGGAACGCCACAACGATCACAAAAGATACTTATTTGATTTCAAATGCATAGCTAATCGGAAGATCGTGAGTGACTATCGTGCCCATTTTATCTTTACCTGAAATAGGCAGAGTTCCAATAAATTGCCTGCTTGTTTTTGAACTCAGGGTTCAGAAAAAACATGTACAGGTATTCACTCCTCCGCCGACGCTCACAACTGCTGGCTGCGGGGAGCCCTGTTTAGTGCGCCTGACAAGCTGCTGAACACCTTCTTGATGACGCTGATGTTAAACAGGCAGATCTCACTTGTCGCGAATTATGAGCAGCGGAGATATTCATTTTTCGCTTTCGCTGGTGAAATCAACACAGTCATTGGTCTTGCCTGCACCGATACTAATGCCGGAAAGAGCGGCTTGAGGCCACTTGATATCGACCTCAACCCATTATTAAAATGTTGTTGTTCATGTCGACAATTTGCTGTACCGTCTATATGCTTTGGGCCTTCCGACAACACTGTTATGTGTAATCGATTGATTTTTGAAAGAGTCTTTTGTTTCGGTGTTATATTTGTCATTGTTTATAGCATTTTTAGCTATGTATAATGGCAACATTCTACTTTAATACTCAAGTGTAAGACTGAGGGTGTCTGTTACCCGCCTAATCTCAAACCCATTTGCTCCATTTTAGTAATTAAGAACGAGGTCTTTGCCGCAAGGCATATTTAAAAATATATGCTGCCCTAAGTCAATACGAATGACATAGTCCAGGCTAGTACGGACCGCATGAAAACCTGACAAAACAAGCTCAAATTTGCCGTTTGGGCGGCTACGGCAGACTGTTAGACTCACTCAAAGACCACACGAACAGTTTCTGCAGTCAGGGTAAATCTTCTACGTGTATCACACTATCATCTTAGGAGATGAATGCTGAGGCGCCAGGAACCGCCTTCTGGAATCCATTATCAACCACCGAGCTTACGCGTGGCTCTGTTAGGCGTTAAGAGTGGATCCAGCGACCGACTTGAGGCAGAAAATCTGTTTAAAATCATTGGGTGGGTGTTTTGGGGATATGCACACCAAAGAGCATATCGCATGGAGGTAGACAGACTTCCGGCACGACGGGCCGGAAAAGCAAATGCAAAGCAAAGACTTTGACAACTTTAACCCAGAAATGATAACGTTCAGTGCATACGTCTCTGGCGGTCGGCGCCGCATGTACTTTTAATGCGACTGGCTCTTCCTCGGAAAAAAATATATATTATACTAACACTTTCCTGTTAGATCTTTCTGAGATCTTGACGTTGGATGTGACTAAGCGGATTAAGCAGATCAAGAGCATACATTGGATCACTTTGCTGGGAGCTCGGCAACCCGCGAAAGGTCGCTAAAGGCTTGAAGCCGGTGACCTCTTCAAATTAACAGTTTTTAGTTTTTCTGGGTGCCCCTTATATACTGCTGCCCAAGGGAAGGCGGTTGGTGGTGGGGGCCCATTGACGGGAGCTGGCATGTGTTGGCTAAGCCCTGCAGGGTTCAATAGAGGCTTAACAAATATGAATCTGTAAATGAAATTTAACGCTTAGATAGATATATAAAGACTTTAAAAAAAGAGAAATCGCAGAAGCTGCATTATGCATATGACTAAATTTATTTTTATCTTTTGTTCTGATTATGATAAATAAGCATCAAATGTATTATTTTCTTATCTTTGCCAGTGATTTCTTTGGCGCGCCTTATATTGTTTTCCGTGTCTGACGTCAAAGTAGAAAATATCTTATTCCTCTAGTGAAAAACCTTCATGCGGGGCTTTGCTTGGTTAAGTGACGTTGCCATATTTAGTGTTACATAGCTGCAGTCTGCATTGGAAATGTTATATGTAAAAACGTAGAAAGTATTTATATTCTATATCTACCGTTCAATGTTGGTTTCTTAAAAAATCAGATCTTTTATTAAGCTACAAACTCCCTTAATCTATTAAATTTTCCTAAAATACACAGAGTCGGCAAGTTGTTGATCCAGTGTCTAATAAGAGTTTGCACAGTCAGAAAAAGTACCACGTCTTTCTTTAATCGGAGATCGCGTCTTTATTCTCAAGTACTTACCTCTAATTCTACATTCTCTTTGTAGACCTGACCAATTTCCATTTGACTGGCATGTGGACTGATTTTCACCAACAAAAAAGTATCCTGCCTCACAGCTGAATGTGACAACCGTATCGACATATGTACCTTTCGAACCATTGACATAATTAATAATGCCATGATCAAAATATGTTGGATTTCCACAGTCTGTAAAACAACATTGTAATTTCTATTAGTCATGTTAAATAGGATAATACATTTGCAAAATGCTGCTTGATTCCTGCTTTATAGTACAAACTTCATTTGAATGGTCGAAATCTATCTTTAAATTTTGAATAGTATGTCCATTAGTCGATCAAGTTTGTAAAACAGAGTTATTGCAATAAATAACAGCAGCACAGGAAATGAAATAAGCTTCGAAAAAAAAGTTTAATTCCTCAATGTTCATTCTATAGATTTTTTTTAAAATCTTTACACATGGAGTTGTCAGAAAAACTCGTCAGAATGAAACCGCATTTCGCTGATACCTCAAAGAAATATAAAGTATTAATTTATCGAGAAAAAAAATCTTTAAATGGATGTCTGCATTGTTCACCGTCTTTACAAGTAAAGTATCATCATCGGCAACATTAATGTGCATCAAATGTGAAAATCTATATATACTTTAAATTATATTTCTAAATTAGCAGACAATTAAATACTGGTATTTTATGCGATAATTTGCTTGAAACATTCATTATGTGTAATGAAATGTCTCCCACTTCCATAAAAATAATCTAACATTGGGCAGGCCATCGCGATCACGTGCGAGAAATCCTGTTATTTGACTGGCTAATAGGGTCGGTTAGTCATTACCTGAGGGAGTAAATTATATAAAAATGAGTTGAGGAATTAGAAAGGAAATGGTGTACCCAGAAATCATAGTCATATCGGAAGATTGTTAAACATACTGTTCCAACATACATGTCGTCCGTAGCCAAGTCCTTGAAAATTCGATTTTTTAAATGTACTTAATCACTGTACCATATGTAACTTCTATTGATGTTAATCAAATCCGAAAGCGATAATCGAATATTCTTTAAGCATATTACAATATAATTTGTCATTACGTTTAGTGTGTGTTTTCGTTGTAAAATGTCTTTTTCTACAATATTTAAAATTATTAGCCTTACTTTATTCAGCAGCGAATGCAGACGTATGATTTAAGCACATCATTCAAAACAAAAACGACGATTTCTTCTTTTGAAATACAAAAGGCAATATTATCAATTTGCCATTATCCTGTTTATAGTAAAGGGCCAGAAGTGGTGTTTATTTCCTCGGTTCGTTAACAATTAGTATTATTACGAAAATTTAAACTCTTATTACAAAACTATACAGTAACCAGTCAACGTTAAGAAGACCTGCAAAGCGCTGTATATATTACGCATTATAGATGAATCAAGTTCAACACGAGTGTCTTTTTGTTATGTGTTGCACTTTATACAACAATATTTACAGTGTAAAGACATGTTGCGTAAATAATGACTTATTTGTATTAACATATGACTTTTAATTTAAAGGAGTTACTTAATTTTAACATATCGACTTAATAAGACCATATAATATTTTATTAGATGTAGTTGTAAAACAAATACACAATATCTTATAATTTTAATAGTTTACTATTATTTTAAGGACAGAGAAAGACGGTGATAATAAATGTATTAAACAGCATTATTATATTTTATACATTCTTTCAAATAACGATAAATGTGCAAATTCAGATGCTTATTTGTGTAAGGTTTAAACGTAGTCTTTCACTTATTATATTTAAAAGATAGAATGTGCATGTTTAAGAAATACTTAGCTTAAGATAAGGGACCCCTGTGTCTGTGTATTTGACAAGTCCTCAGACTACCAACAATACTGAAAGGTCATTTCTGTTTAAAGGAAGTACCATCTTTCTGTTTTACAAAGTAGTTTCAGTCATTTAAAAATCATTATTTAAAACAACTAGAGGGCGCTGAATGTATATACTAATCAATTAAAACATCTAACCCACATCAATGACAGGCATTCAATGAGCAGAAAAAAACTGACAATAACAACTTTGAAAGTAATTCAAGGCAATGAAACACCAAGTATTTATGGAACTAATTTAATGAATATTGAATAAACATCAGTAATAAATTCGTCAAGCAGTACTGCTACCAGAGAAGAATAAAAAATAACCTGGTTAACATACTTGGTGTCAGAAGAAATTGCAAAAATCGGTACGTTATTTACGTTGTCTAAAATACAAGTTGTACAAAGTTTGTTCTGAATAATGTTTAAAACGCCGGAATATCGCAGAAAATATATAATGACCGTGTCAATCTCAAAAGCAAAAAAAGTGGGAGATGCTAAATTACAAAAGCAGTTGGTACAATGAAACTTTACTTCCACATCTTTATACAGTTTCAATGTTGCTATTTTCAAAAACACACACAAGCACACACACACGCGTACGCACACAAAGACACGGTCGCACAAGCACGAAGATACTGATACATACGTACACGCACGCACACCTGCGCGCGCACACACATACCTCTAATTCTACATTCGCGGGGTAGGCCTGACCAATTTCCATCTGTCTGACATTTAGACTGGCTATCGCCAACCAGCAGGTATCCTTCTTCACAGCTGAACGAAACAACCGCATTGACATGGGTAACGGTCGATCCATTTATGTAGGTAATATGCATCTTGTCAAGCTGGGTTAGACGTCCACAGTCTGCAAAGTTCAGCAATAATTGTGGTACATGTATCGATTATTACTAATACTACACGCTTTCATGCTACAATGAATTCTTGTTTGATTGTACAACATAAAGAAAAAATATTCAGTTCAATATTCATTTGCTAAAAATCGAAATAACTTTATCTAATTGACAGTTTACAAATCATATAATTTTAGTCCAAAATGAATGGAGACCGTTCAATTCGAATATGCATACGTCAAGAAACAAAGGGCGTATTCATAATGAATAATACGTAAATGACAATCATGCCATTTTTATAGTGTTTTAAAATTATACAAAGCCTTGCCTCGGAGAGTTATTTTCTTTTATTTCAAAATTAAAACCCTGCTTTTTGTTAGATATCACACAAATCTTTAAGCACATTATACAAAAGTAGACATATCCCAAGACAACAATTATTTACTTATGAACTTGCTTAGTTTCTCATTCCATGAACTATTGTGATGATGCCACTAATGTTATGCACAATTCTATAACAGAAAGAAGTTTAAATATTCTCGCCAATGACTTCTTATACGTCTTTTTTCCTTCCCAACTTTATAACATTTCCACCTCTTCTAAATTCTCACCTCTTTCACATGTTGGTACCGAGACTGACCAATGCCCATCAGATTGACATTGAGATATATTCTCGCCGACAATTTGGTATCTTTTATTACAGTTGAACCGGACAACCGCGCCGAATGTGGTAACATTTTTGTGGTCATTGAAGAGAATGTTTCCATCAGATGGCGGAACCAAGCTTCCACAGTCTAGAAGAGTAACTAGGGCTTAACATTGCTCAGCATGTAAATGTGGAAAGGAAAAAATTGGCTTAATAAGAAAGTGGCAACGATGACGAAGAACATGAGCAAAGTTAATACAGAGACAAAACAACGAGAAAACAACAACAAAAACAGAAAAGCAACAACAAAAAACAAACGACGAGGATAACGAAAAAAGAAAAAAAAAGAATCAGCTGACAAATATGAAAAAGAAGACAGCAAATTGGGAGAAAAGGAAGAGGCTTCGAATTAGGAATATATGAAAAAGATTAAAAACAAACATTTCATTTTAGGTCCAACTTCAGCAATACTTTCTTGAAATCGTCTCAATGCTATAGCTTCTTGTAGAACGAAAACACACTAAAGCAAATATGAATATAATTATATTCACATCTTTGATCCCAGACGTTTGGATCCATGCGTGACCACCATTCACTCTCAAGACACACGGAACCGATTTGTAAACGTGTATTTGCTCTTCATCACATCTGACAATCCAGAATGAAACACTATTTGTCTTACCCTTTATATGACACTCTGGGACTGAGGCAGACCACTGCCCATCAGCACGACATCTGGACTGATTGTTGCCAGTCAAGTCGTATCCATTATCACAGCTGAAAGTGACTTCTGCACCGAACGTGGAACTATTCGAACTTACATTGCCATGATTTGGCTGACGTCGTCTTCCGCAATCTGTAAAATGAAGTCATTTTGTAACTTTGCAATAAACAAGGTCGTTTTCATGTCTGATATTAAAAATCATCTGTCCTGATGCATTTAATCGAAGGCATTTTAGTTATACTTTATAAATCTGCAACTGACTTTTCCGTAATGCCAAGCATAATTTCATTTTTGACGCGTCCCTGAACGACCCCGTTGGGTTCTCATGTATTTACCCACAAAATTATAGATGTACTTAATCACTGAATCATATGTAATTTCTATTGATTTTAATCAAATCCGAAAGCGATAATGGAATATTCTTTAAGCATATAACAAGATAATTTGCAATTACGTTTAGTGTGTGTTTTCATTGTGAAATGTTTTTTTTCTACAATATTTAAAATTACTAGCCTTACTTTATTCAGCAGCGAATGCAGATGTATAATTTTAGTACATCATTTAAAATAAAAACGACGATTTCTTCTTTTGAAATACAAAAGGAAATATTATCAATCCGCCATTATCCTGTTTATAGTAAAGGACCAGAAGTGGTGTTTATTTCCTCGGTTAGTGATCAACAAAGAATGCTAGTAAATGTGTGATCAATGTTATTGTTCGTTAACAGTAAGTATTATAACAAAAGAAATAAACTCTTATTACTAAAGTATACAGTAACCAGTCAACGTTAAGAAGACCTGCAAAGCGTTGTATATATTACACATTATAGATGGATCAAGTTAAACACGAGTGTCTTTTTGTTATGTGTTGCACTTTATACAACAATATTTACAGTGTAAATTCGGAGTGTTATTTTCTTTTATTTCAAAATTAAAACTCTGTTTTTGTTAGATTTCACACAAATCTTTAAGCACATTAAAAATGTAGACCTATCCCTCGATAACAATTATTCACTTATAAACTTGCTTAAAATTAACTAAAATTTCTCATTCCATGAACCATTGTGATGATGCCACTAATGTTATGCACAATTCTAAAACAGAAAGAAGTTTAAATATTATAATTATTATTAAAACCGCGCCGAATGTGGTAGCATTATTGTGGTCATTAAAGAGAATGTATCCATCAGATGGCGGTACCAAGCTTCCACAGTCTAGAAGATCAACTCAGGTTTACCATTGCTCAGCATTTAAATATGGAAAGGAAACAGTTGGCTTAATAAGAAAGTGACAACGATGACGAAGAACATGAGCAAAGTTAATACAAAACAAAACGACGAGAAAACAACGAAAAAAAACAACAACAAACGACGAGGATAACGAAAACAAGAAAAAGAATCAGCTGACAAATATGAAAGAAGGAGACAGCAAATTGGAAGAAAACGAATATAAGAAAGAGATTAAAAAAAACAAGCATTTCATTTTAGATCTCACTTCAACAATTCTTTCTTGAAGTCCTCTTAAGGCTATAGCTTCTTAAAGAACGAAAGCAGGAAACGCCGGTCACCACTATATATAGGTGAGTTTGGCGTTACGTTGACATTTGTCGACGGTTGTGCTTTGCTGCGTAGGGACCATGCATGTTTAAACAGTTTTCAGGTGGGGTGGGTCATTTTCTGTAGGACGAACGCAGTTAAGCGAGGGCGCACGGTCTTTTGAGACTATGTCGGAGAACGCGTTGATTTTCGCCAATGTAAGGGTTTGATTATCTGGTGTCTGCTGCACTTAAAAGAGCGTCTGCGTGCAGCAAACCTTTCGACGCCAGCGAGGTCATCACAAATAAGAAAACCACCCTCGAGACCAAGAACAATAGAGGAGGCGACAACAGTTGCCATCACCCAAAATTCCCACTGCCTGGAGTGGCGCAGCAGTGTTGACTGCACGCTTGTACTATTATTACATGCCGGGCCCTTTCTCCTTCTTCCCGCTCAGTTGGAATGCAGACACTCTTATGGAGTCTGTAGGCGTGTCCGTTATCTCCTGTAACAGGCAGAGTGTAATATAGCTCTGGGTCAGATACTGCTGTATTCCGACTAGAGTTTATAATGTCGCCCATCTGAAGTTCTAGCGGCTGATGGAATTTTTCTTTCGCAAAGTTCTTTAATCATTTTTAGCTGAGTTTGAAGAGGCCGTCGACGCACATTTCAACATTTACTTTGTATTCCGACATTTCGCTGTTGTGGGCGGCGATAGGAGAGAGCGAAAAATCTTCCTTTTGAGACACTCGTGTGCCCAATTTGGACTTGTCTTTACCTTCGAAATTTGATCCATAGCTCCATAAAAATGACCTACTTTTAGAGGCACTATTCCTCCGCCGTTTATGAGTGCTTGTGATAATAACAAAAAGGAACCCCAGATGGTTAAGTCTTGGCAGAATTGGTCGATCATTTGGGGGCGCCTACGTTTAAGATCTGGGTTTCCACCGAGGTTTATGTGTTTATGTTTATCGTCGGTGAGCTCTCATGGATTCGTTTTCGACTCGATTGCCACCCATATGGATGCCACCAGCAGATGTTAAATTAAATAGGTCTGGTGCTGGAGAGATGAACGCTGGATTTCAGTCCCGGAACGCCACAACGATCACAAAAGATACTTATTTGATTTCAAATGCATAGCTAATCGGAAGATCGTGAGTGACTATCGTGCCCATTTTATCTTTACCTGAAATAGGCAGAGTTCCAATAAATTGCCTGCTTGTTTTTGAACTCAGGGTTCAGAAAAAACATGTACAGGTATTCACTCCTCCGCCGACGCTCACAACTGCTGGCTGCGGGGAGCCCTGTTTAGTGCGCCTGACAAGCTGCTGAACACCTTCTTGATGACGCTGATGTTAAACAGGCAGATCTCACTTGTCGCGAATTATGAGCAGCGGAGATATTCATTTTTCGCTTTCGCTGGTGAAATCAACACAGTCATTGGTCTTGCCTGCACCGATACTAATGCCGGAAAGAGCGGCTTGAGGCCACTTGATATCGACCTCAACCCATTATTAAAATGTTGTTGTTCATGTCGACAATTTGCTGTACCGTCTATATGCTTTGGGCCTTCCGACAACACTGTTATGTGTAATCGATTGATTTTTGAAAGAGTCTTTTGTTTCGGTGTTATATTTGTCATTGTTTATAGCATTTTTAGCTATGTATAATGGCAACATTCTACTTTAATACTCAAGTGTAAGACTGAGGGTGTCTGTTACCCGCCTAATCTCAAACCCATTTGCTCCATTTTAGTAATTAAGAACGAGGTCTTTGCCGCAAGGCATATTTAAAAATATATGCTGCCCTAAGTCAATACGAATGACATAGTCCAGGCTAGTACGGACCGCATGAAAACCTGACAAAACAAGCTCAAATTTGCCGTTTGGGCGGCTACGGCAGACTGTTAGACTCACTCAAAGACCACACGAACAGTTTCTGCAGTCAGGGTAAATCTTCTACGTGTATCACACTATCATCTTAGGAGATGAATGCTGAGGCGCCAGGAACCGCCTTCTGGAATCCATTATCAACCACCGAGCTTACGCGTGGCTCTGTTAGGCGTTAAGAGTGGATCCAGCGACCGACTTGAGGCAGAAAATCTGTTTAAAATCATTGGGTGGGTGTTTTGGGGATATGCACACCAAAGAGCATATCGCATGGAGGTAGACAGACTTCCGGCACGACGGGCCGGAAAAGCAAATGCAAAGCAAAGACTTTGACAACTTTAACCCAGAAATGATAACGTTCAGTGCATACGTCTCTGGCGGTCGGCGCCGCATGTACTTTTAATGCGACTGGCTCTTCCTCGGAAAAAAATATATATTATACTAACACTTTCCTGTTAGATCTTTCTGAGATCTTGACGTTGGATGTGACTAAGCGGATTAAGCAGATCAAGAGCATACATTGGATCACTTTGCTGGGAGCTCGGCAACCCGCGAAAGGTCGCTAAAGGCTTGAAGCCGGTGACCTCTTCAAATTAACAGTTTTTAGTTTTTCTGGGTGCCCCTTATATACTGCTGCTCAAGGGAAGGCGGTTGGTGGTGGGGGCCCATTGACGGGAGCTGGCATGTGTTGGCTAAGCCCTGCAGGGTTCAATAGAGGCTTAACAAATATGAATCTGTAAATGAAATTTAACGCTTAGATAGATATATAAAGACTTTAAAAAAAGAGAAATCGCAGAAGCTGCATTATGCATATGACTAAATTTATTTTTATCTTTTGTTCTGATTATGATAAATAAGCATCAAATGTATTATTTTCTTATCTTTGCCAGTGATTTCTTTGGCGCGCCTTATATTGTTTTCCGTGTCTGACGTCAAAGTAGAAAATATCTTATTCCTCTAGTGAAAAACCTTCATGCGGGGCTTTGCTTGGTTAAGTGACGTTGCCATATTTAGTGTTACATAGCTGCAGTCTGCATTGGAAATGTTATATGTAAAAACGTAGAAAGTATTTATATTCTATATCTACCGTTCAATGTTGGTTTCTTAAAAAATCAGATCTTTTATTAAGCTACAAACTCCCTTAATCTATTAAATTTTCCTAAAATACACAGAGTCGGCAAGTTGTTGATCCAGTGTCTAATAAGAGTTTGCACAGTCAGAAAAAGTACCACGTCTTTCTTTAATCGGAGATCGCGTCTTTATTCTCAAGTACTTACCTCTAATTCTACATTCTCTTTGTAGACCTGACCAATTTCCATTTGACTGGCATGTGGACTGATTTTCACCAACAAAAAAGTATCCTGCCTCACAGCTGAATGTGACAACCGTATCGACATATGTACCTTTCGAACCATTGACATAATTAATAATGCCATGATCAAAATATGTTGGATTTCCACAGTCTGTAAAACAACATTGTAATTTCTATTAGTCATGTTAAATAGGATAATACATTTGCAAAATGCTGCTTGATTCCTGCTTTATAGTACAAACTTCATTTGAATGGTCGAAATCTATCTTTAAATTTTGAATAGTATGTCCATTAGTCGATCAAGTTTGTAAAACAGAGTTATTGCAATAAATAACAGCAGCACAGGAAATGAAATAAGCTTCGAAAAAAAAGTTTAATTCCTCAATGTTCATTCTATAGATTTTTTTTAAAATCTTTACACATGGAGTTGTCAGAAAAACTCGTCAGAATGAAACCGCATTTCGCTGATACCTCAAAGAAATATAAAGTATTAATTTATCGAGAAAAAAAATCTTTAAATGGATGTCTGCATTGTTCACCGTCTTTACAAGTAAAGTATCATCATCGGCAACATTAATGTGCATCAAATGTGAAAATCTATATATACTTTAAATTATATTTCTAAATTAGCAGACAATTAAATACTGGTATTTTATGCGATAATTTGCTTGAAACATTCATTATGTGTAATGAAATGTCTCCCACTTCCATAAAAATAATCTAACATTGGGCAGGCCATCGCGATCACGTGCGAGAAATCCTGTTATTTGACTGGCTAATAGGGTCGGTTAGTCATTACCTGAGGGAGTAAATTATATAAAAATGAGTTGAGGAATTAGAAAGGAAATGGTGTACCCAGAAATCATAGTCATATCGGAAGATTGTTAAACATACTGTTCCAACATACATGTCGTCCGTAGCCAAGTCCTTGAAAATTCGATTTTTTTAAATGTACTTAATCACTGTACCATATGTAACTTCTATTGATGTTAATCAAATCCGAAAGCGATAATCGAATATTCTTTAAGCATATTACAATATAATTTGTCATTACGTTTAGTGTGTGTTTTCGTTGTAAAATGTCTTTTTCTACAATATTTAAAATTATTAGCCTTACTTTATTCAGCAGCGAATGCAGACGTATGATTTAAGCACATCATTCAAAACAAAAACGACGATTTCTTCTTTTGAAATACAAAAGGCAATATTATCAATTTGCCATTATCCTGTTTATAGTAAAGGGCCAGAAGTGGTGTTTATTTCCTCGGTTCGTTAACAATTAGTATTATTACGAAAATTTAAACTCTTATTACAAAACTATACAGTAACCAGTCAACGTTAAGAAGACCTGCAAAGCGCTGTATATATTACGCATTATAGATGAATCAAGTTCAACACGAGTGTCTTTTTGTTATGTGTTGCACTTTATACAACAATATTTACAGTGTAAAGACATGTTGCGTAAATAATGACTTATTTGTATTAACATATGACTTTTAATTTAAAGGAGTTACTTAATTTTAACATATCGACTTAATAAGACCATATAATATTTTATTAGATGTAGTTGTAAAACAAATACACAATATCTTATAATTTTAATAGTTTACTATTATTTTAAGGACAGAGAAAGACGGTGATAATAAATGTATTAAACAGCATTATTATATTTTATACATTCTTTCAAATAACGATAAATGTGCAAATTCAGATGCTTATTTGTGTAAGGTTTAAACGTAGTCTTTCACTTATTATATTTAAAAGATAGAATGTGCATGTTTAAGAAATACTTAGCTTAAGATAAGGGACCCCTGTGTCTGTGTATTTGACAAGTCCTCAGACTACCAACAATACTGAAAGGTCATTTCTGTTTAAAGGAAGTACCATCTTTCTGTTTTACAAAGTAGTTTCAGTCATTTAAAAATCATTATTTAAAACAACTAGAGGGCGCTGAATGTATATACTAATCAATTAAAACATCTAACCCACATCAATGACAGGCATTCAATGAGCAGAAAAAAACTGACAATAACAACTTTGAAAGTAATTCAAGGCAATGAAACACCAAGTATTTATGGAACTAATTTAATGAATATTGAATAAACATCAGTAATAAATTCGTCAAGCAGTACTGCTACCAGAGAAGAATAAAAAATAACCTGGTTAACATACTTGGTGTCAGAAGAAATTGCAAAAATCGGTACGTTATTTACGTTGTCTAAAATACAAGTTGTACAAAGTTTGTTCTGAATAATGTTTAAAACGCCGGAATATCGCAGAAAATATATAATGACCGTGTCAATCTCAAAAGCAAAAAAAGTGGGAGATGCTAAATTACAAAAGCAGTTGGTACAATGAAACTTTACTTCCACATCTTTATACAGTTTCAATGTTGCTATTTTCAAAAACACACACAAGCACACACACACGCGTACGCACACAAAGACACGGTCGCACAAGCACGAAGATACTGATACATACGTACACGCACGCACACCTGCGCGCGCACACACATACCTCTAATTCTACATTCGCGGGGTAGGCCTGACCAATTTCCATCTGTCTGACATTTAGACTGGCTATCGCCAACCAGCAGGTATCCTTCTTCACAGCTGAACGAAACAACCGCATTGACATGGGTAACGGTCGATCCATTTATGTAGGTAATATGCATCTTGTCAAGCTGGGTTAGACGTCCACAGTCTGCAAAGTTCAGCAATAATTGTGGTACATGTATCGATTATTACTAATACTACACGCTTTCATGCTACAATGAATTCTTGTTTGATTGTACAACATAAAGAAAAATTATTCAGTTCAATATTCATTTGCTAAAAATCGAAATAACTTTATCTAATTGACAGTTTACAAATCATATAATTTTAGTCCAAAATGAATGGAGACCGTTCAATTCGAATATGCATACGTCAAGAAACAAAGGGCGTATTCATAATGAATAATCCGTAAATGACAATCATGCCATTTTTATAGTGTTTTAAAATTATACAAAGCCTTGCCTCGGAGAGTTATTTTCTTTTATTTCAAAATTAAAACCCTGCTTTTTGTTAGATATCACACAAATCTTTAAGCACATTATACAAAAGTAGACATATCCCAAGACAACAATTATTTACTTATGAACTTGCTTAGTTTCTCATTCCATGAACTATTGTGATGATGCCACTAATGTTATGCACAATTCTATAACAGAAAGAAGTTTAAATATTCTCGCCAATGACTTCTTATACGTCTCTTTTCCTTCCCAACTTTATAACATTTCCACCTCTTCTAAATTCTCACCTCTTTCACATGTTGGTACCGAGACTGACCAATGCCCATCAGATTGACATTGAGATATATTCTCGCCGACAATTTGGTATCTTTTATTACAGTTGAACCGGACAACCGCGCCGAATGTGGTAACATTTTTGTGGTCATTGAAGAGAATGTTTCCATCAGATGGCGGAACCAAGCTTCCACAGTCTAGAAGAGTAACTAGGGCTTAACATTGCTCAGCATGTAAATGTGGAAAGGAAAAAATTGGCTTAATAAGAAAGTGGCAACGATGACGAAGAACATGAGCAAAGTTAATACAGAGACAAAACAACGAGAAAACAACAACAAAAACAGAAAAGCAACAACAAAAAACAAACGACGAGGATAACGAAAAAAGAAAAAAAAAGAATCAGCTGACAAATATGAAAAAGAAGACAGCAAATTGGGAGAAAAGGAAGAGGCTTCGAATTAGGAATATATGAAAAAGATTAAAAACAAACATTTCATTTTAGGTCCAACTTCAGCAATACTTTCTTGAAATCGTCTCAATGCTATAGCTTCTTGTAGAACGAAAACACACTAAAGCAAATATGAATATAATTATATTCACATCTTTGATCCCAGACGTTTGGAGCCATGCGTGACCACCATTCACTCTCAAGACACACGGAACCGATTTGTAAACGTGTATTTGCTCTTCATCACATCTGACAATCCAGAATGAAACACTATTTGTCTTACCCTTTATATGACACTCTGGGACTGAGGCAGACCACTGCCCATCAGCACGACATCTGGACTGATTGTTGCCAGTCAAGTCGTATCCATTATCACAGCTGAAAGTGACTTCTGCACCGAACGTGGAACTATTCGAACTTACATTGCCATGATTTGGCTGACGTCGTCTTCCGCAATCTGTAAAATGAAGTCATTTTGTAACTTTGCAATAAACAAGGTCGTTTTCATGTCTGATATTAAAAATCATCTGTCCTGATGCATTTAATCGAAGGCATTTTAGTTATACTTTATAAATCTGCAACTGACTTTTCCGTAATGCCAAGCATAATTTCATTTTTGACGCGTCCCTGAACGACCCCGTTGGGTTCTCATGTATTTACCCACAAAATTATAGATGTACTTAATCACTGAATCATATGTAATTTCTATTGATTTTAATCAAATCCGAAAGCGATAATGGAATATTCTTTAAGCATATAACAAGATAATTTGCAATTACGTTTAGTGTGTGTTTTCATTGTGAAATGTTTTTTTTCTACAATATTTAAAATTACTAGCCTTACTTTATTCAGCAGCGAATGCAGATGTATAATTTTAGTACATCATTTAACATAAAAACGACGATTTCTTCTTTTGAAATACAAAAGGAAATATTATCAATCCGCCATTATCCTGTTTATAGTAAAGGACCAGAAGTGGTGTTTATTTCCTCGGTTAGTGATCAACAAAGAATGCTAGTAAATGTGTGATCAATGTTATTGTTCGTTAACAGTAAGTATTATAACAAAAGAAATAAACTCTTATTACTAAAGTATACAGTAACCAGTCAACGTTAAGAAGACCTGCAAAGCGTTGTATATATTACACATTATAGATGGATCAAGTTAAACACGAGTGTCTTTTTGTTATGTGTTGCACTTTATACAACAATATTTACAGTGTAAATTCGGAGTGTTATTTTCTTTTATTTCAAAATTAAAACTCTGTTTTTGTTAGATTTCACACAAATCTTTAAGCACATTAAAAATGTAGACCTATCCCTCGATAACAATTATTCACTTATAAACTTGCTTAAAATTAACTAAAATTTCTCATTCCATGAACCATTGTGATGATGCCACTAATGTTATGCACAATTCTAAAACAGAAAGAAGTTTAAATATTATAATTATTATTAAAACCGCGCCGAATGTGGTAGCATTATTGTGGTCATTAAAGAGAATGTATCCATCAGATGGCGGTACCAAGCTTCCACAGTCTAGAAGATCAACTCAGGTTTACCATTGCTCAGCATTTAAATATGGAAAGGAAACAGTTGGCTTAATAAGAAAGTGACAACGATGACGAAGAACATGAGCAAAGTTAATACAAAACAAAACGACGAGAAAACAACGAAAAAAAAAACAACAACAAACGACGAGGATAACGAAAACAAGAAAAAGAATCAGCTGACAAATATGAAAGAAGGAGACAGCAAATTGGAAGAAAACGAATATAAGAAAGAGATTAAAAAAAACAAGCATTTCATTTTAGATCTCACTTCAACAATTCTTTCTTGAAGTCCTCTTAAGGCTATAGCTTCTTAAAGAACGAAAGCAGGAAACGCCGGTCACCACTATATATAGGTGAGTTTGGCGTTACGTTGACATTTGTCGACGGTTGTGCTTTGCTGCGTAGGGACCATGCATGTTTAAACAGTTTTCAGGTGGGGTGGGTCATTTTCTGTAGGACGAACGCAGTTAAGCGAGGGCGCACGGTCTTTTGAGACTATGTCGGAGAACGCGTTGATTTTCGCCAATGTAAGGGTTTGATTATCTGGTGTCTGCTGCACTTAAAAGAGCGTCTGCGTGCAGCAAACCTTTCGACGCCAGCGAGGTCATCACAAATAAGAAAACCACCCTCGAGACCAAGAACAATAGAGGAGGCGACAACAGTTGCCATCACCCAAAATTCCCACTGCCTGGAGTGGCGCAGCAGTGTTGACTGCACGCTTGTACTATTATTACATGCCGGGCCCTTTCTCCTTCTTCCCGCTCAGTTGGAATGCAGACACTCTTATGGAGTCTGTAGGCGTGTCCGTTATCTCCTGTAACAGGCAGAGTGTAATATAGCTCTGGGTCAGATACTGCTGTATTCCGACTAGAGTTTATAATGTCGCCCATCTGAAGTTCTAGCGGCTGATGGAATTTTTCTTTCGCAAAGTTCTTTAATCATTTTTAGCTGAGTTTGAAGAGGCCGTCGACGCACATTTCAACATTTACTTTGTATTCCGACATTTCGCTGTTGTGGGCGGCGATAGGAGAGAGCGAAAAATCTTCCTTTTGAGACACTCGTGTGCCCAATTTGGACTTGTCTTTACCTTCGAAATTTGATCCATAGCTCCATAAAAATGACCTACTTTTAGAGGCACTATTCCTCCGCCGTTTATGAGTGCTTGTGATAATAACAAAAAGGAACCCCAGATGGTTAAGTCTTGGCAGAATTGGTCGATCATTTGGGGGCGCCTACGTTTAAGATCTGGGTTTCCACCGAGGTTTATGTGTTTATGTTTATCGTCGGTGAGCTCTCATGGATTCGTTTTCGACTCGATTGCCACCCATATGGATGCCACCAGCAGATGTTAAATTAAATAGGTCTGGTGCTGGAGAGATGAACGCTGGATTTCAGTCCCGGAACGCCACAACGATCACAAAAGATACTTATTTGATTTCAAATGCATAGCTAATCGGAAGATCGTGAGTGACTATCGTGCCCATTTTATCTTTACCTGAAATAGGCAGAGTTCCAATAAATTGCCTGCTTGTTTTTGAACTCAGGGTTCAGAAAAAACATGTACAGGTATTCACTCCTCCGCCGACGCTCACAACTGCTGGCTGCGGGGAGCCCTGTTTAGTGCGCCTGACAAGCTGCTGAACACCTTCTTGATGACGCTGATGTTAAACAGGCAGATCTCACTTGTCGCGAATTATGAGCAGCGGAGATATTCATTTTTCGCTTTCGCTGGTGAAATCAACACAGTCATTGGTCTTGCCTGCACCGATACTAATGCCGGAAAGAGCGGCTTGAGGCCACTTGATATCGACCTCAACCCATTATTAAAATGTTGTTGTTCATGTCGACAATTTGCTGTACCGTCTATATGCTTTGGGCCTTCCGACAACACTGTTATGTGTAATCGATTGATTTTTGAAAGAGTCTTTTGTTTCGGTGTTATATTTGTCATTGTTTATAGCATTTTTAGCTATGTATAATGGCAACATTCTACTTTAATACTCAAGTGTAAGACTGAGGGTGTCTGTTACCCGCCTAATCTCAAACCCATTTGCTCTATTTTAGTAATTAAGAACGAGGTCTTTGCCGCAAGGCATATTTAAAAATATATGCTGCCCTAAGTCAATACGAATGACATAGTCCAGGCTAGTACGGACCGCATGAAAACCTGACAAAACAAGCTCAAATTTGCCGTTTGGGCGGCTACGGCAGACTGTTAGACTCACTCAAAGACCACACGAACAGTTTCTGCAGTCAGGGTAAATCTTCTACGTGTATCACACTATCATCTTAGGAGATGAATGCTGAGGCGCCAGGAACCGCCTTCTGGAATCCATTATCAACCACCGAGCTTACGCGTGGCTCTGTTAGGCGTTAAGAGTGGATCCAGCGACCGACTTGAGGCAGAAAATCTGTTTAAAATCATTGGGTGGGTGTTTTGGGGATATGCACACCAAAGAGCATATCGCATGGAGGTAGACAGACTTCCGGCACGACGGGCCGGAAAAGCAAATGCAAAGCAAAGACTTTGACAACTTTAACCCAGAAATGATAACGTTCAGTGCATACGTCTCTGGCGGTCGGCGCCGCATGTACTTTTAATGCGGCTGGCTCTTCCTCGGAAAAAAATATATATTATACTAACACTTTCCTGTTAGATCTTTCTGAGATCTTGACGTTGGATGTGACTAAGCGGATTAAGCAGATCAAGAGCATACATTGGATCACTTTGCTGGGAGCTCGGCAACCCGCGAAAGGTCGCTAAAGGCTTGAAGCCGGTGACCTCTTCAAATTAACAGTTTTTAGTTTTTCTGGGTGCCCCTTATATACTGCTGCCCAAGGGAAGGCGGTTGGTGGTGGGGGCCCATTGGCGGGAGCTGGCATGTGTTGGCTAAGCCCTGCAGGGTTCAATAGAGGCTTAACAAATATGAATCTGTAAATGAAATTTAACGCTTAGATAGATATATAAAGACTTTAAAAAAAGAGAAATCGCAGAAGCTGCATTATGCATATGACTAAATTTATTTTTATCTTTTGTTCTGATTATGATAAATAAGCATCAAATGTATTATTTTCTTATCTTTGCCAGTGATTTCTTTGGCGCGCCTTATATTGTTTTCCGTGTCTGACGTCAAAGTAGAAAATATCTTATTCCTCTAGTGAAAAACCTTCATGCGGGGCTTTGCTTGGTTAAGTGACGTTGCCATATTTAGTGTTACATAGCTGCAGTCTGCATTGGAAATGTTATATGTAAAAACGTAGAAAGTATTTATATTCTATATCTACCGTTCAATGTTGGTTTCTTAAAAAAATCAGATCTTTTATTAAGCTACAAACTCCCTTAATCTATTAAATTTTCCTAAAATACACAGAGTCGGCAAGTTGTTGATCCAGTGTCTAATAAGAGTTTGCACAGTCAGAAAAAGTACCACGTCTTTCTTTAATCGGAGATCGCGTCTTTATTCTCAAGTACTTACCTCTAATTCTACATTCTCTTTGTAGACCTGACCAATTTCCATTTGACTGGCATGTGGACTGATTTTCACCAACAAAAAAGTATCCTGCCTCACAGCTGAATGTGACAACCGTATCGACATATGTACCTTTCGAACCATTGACATAATTAATAATGCCATGATCAAAATATGTTGGATTTCCACAGTCTGTAAAACATCATTGTAATTTCTATTAGTCATGTGAAATAGGATAATACATTTGCAAAATGCTGCTTGATTCCTGCTTTATAGTACAAACTTCATTTGAATGGTCGAAATCTATCTTTAAATTTTGAATAGTATGTCCATTAGTCGATCAAGTTTGTAAAACAGAGTTATTGCAATAAATAACAGCAGCACAGGAAATGAAATAAGCTTCGAAAAAAAAAGTTTAATTCCTCAATGTTCATTCTATAGATTTTTTTTTAAATCTTTACACATGGAGTTGTCAGAAAAACTCGTCAGAATGAAACCGCATTTCGCTGATACCTCAAAGAAATCTAAAGTATTAATTTATCGAGAAAAAAAATCTTTAAATGGATGTCTGCATTGTTCACCGTCTTTACAAGTAAAGTATCATCATCGGCAACATTAATGTGCATCAAATGTGAAAATCTATATATACTTTAAATTATATTTCTAAATTAGCAGACAATTAAATACTGGTATTTTATGCGATAATTTGCTTGAAACATTCATTATGTGTAATGAAATGTCTCCCACTTCCATAAAAATAATCTAACATTGGGCAGGCCATCGCGATCACGTGCGAGAAATCCTGTTATTTGACTGGCTAATAGGGTCGGTTAGTCATTACCTGAGGGAGTAAATTATATAAAAATGAGTTGAGGAATTAGAAAGGAAATGGTGTACCCAGAAATCATAGTCATATCGGAAGATTGTTAAACATACTGTTCAAACATACATGTCGTCCGTAGCCAAGTCCTTGAAAATTCGATTTTTTTTTTATCTAAACGTGTTTATTTTTTAAAGGGACACAGACATACGCATGCGACGACAAAATACCTTCTTAAGTCCTCTGTCCTTAAATGTAAATGAACAGTACAGCTCAGAAGAAACCTCCCAAAACGCGAAGTATGGAGGAATCCACTCAAGTAGAGGCTAAAAAATGGAGTCACTTCGCGTGAAAATGAAGTGAACGAAGTCCCTTCGCGTATGGAGTAAAATCGAGTCATTTCGCAAGAGTAATATCGAGTCGCTTCGCATCAGTTTACTGTCACTAGAAAGGGTAAAGGCAAAACGGACAAAATGACTTTCTGGCATTATTCCTTTTACATTAAATGCAGACAACATTCCTCCAGACACGGGCTGTTATATGTCCGGTAATGCATGTTTTTATAATCTATAAGGGATGATTTCAAACTCATTTTCTCTTATCGTTGTTATATGTAAAAGTATTGATAATATATCAATGCATTCTTAAAGAAATAACATTTATAAATGTTGTTGTCTCTCTAAACTGGAAGTTCAGTAAATTGTGTAATTCAGATATACATGAAATGCAGATTTATGAATGAACAATGGCGCGTACGAATATCACGCATGACTAGGGGAAAAAGTCGAATTAATGAGCAAAATGCTATTAGAACGAGTGTTCCATTTTGCCGACTGACGATTTCAACGCGGTAACTGTTCGGTTTGCTCTATTTGTTTAATGACTTATCACATTTTTGTTCTTTCTTTTACATTTGGCTTACATGTGAACGCCTTTGTCCTGTGCATTTTCAAGTTTTGGTGTATGTTGCAATGCACATACTTCATGTGTCATGTTTCCTTATTCATGATTACAACAATGTTACCTGTGCAGTGTGTTGGTCATAAAAATTCCCCCGTGAATGTAATCTATGTTGTCATTTAGTTCATCCTATAATATTGTTTTCCTTAAATAGACATTGGACTTTGGATCCTAATTTCTATCATCACATGGACAGGATGCTGTGACCATTTACACTTCTTCTCTGGTAATATTTTCCTTGGTAAAAACATTTAATCTAATTTACTTAAAACAATTGTGGATACTTCTTCTAATGGTTTTCAATAACCCCACTAACAACATAATAAATTATCAAAGAAAACATCGGCTCTGTAAAATCGGTTTCAGCACCCCACTTGGTCCCTTCTGCCGACTGACCGTTCCAGGGCGGAAACTGTTGGGCTTGCTCTGTTTGTTAAATTTCTCAATACAGTTTTGTTTAAAGTTTTGAATACCTTTGTAGATTATGTAATGACATAGGTCATTGGTATCATATTTTAGACATAACTTAAGTTAAATTGCAAAATGATAGAGAAATATTGAATGTTTAATAAAATGGTTTGTTTTTAGGATATAAGTGACTGTCTACCTTTTAACCCAATGTGTAATCTACGTTCTAAAAGAGATGTTTATTTACAGCTGAAGACTGGAATCTGCTTTTCAATGCGTTGCACATTTGATTTACTATACGGAATAATTTTGACAATTCTTTTTGCACATTTGTAATTGCGTACAGGGTCAAACGAACACCAACCGAACAGCGCTTCTGAGCGCTTTGATCACTCATTTCGGATAGCACATATATTATCTGCAAACAAAGATAGTTTCATTTTACTTGTGTCTTGCGCAATGTATATATGTTTTAATATGCACATTTCCTATGACAATTTACACTGTTTAAAAATCATTTTTTTAATATTAGTGTAAATCATATTTCATAAGATATATTCGATTTAACTTCGTAAATGAACAATATTATTTTAAAGACGTATATGCCTACTTGCCGCAATCTCCTTTGTAAGTATTGATACTTATTCTAGTTGATAATTAATCCAATTTGCATGTTGCTGTTGCATCTGTATTTTACGCTTCTTTTATAAAAACATGGATTAAACTGCTAATTATGCATGTCCAATCGAACGTAACCTAATTCGAAATATACATAATATTCATTGCCAAAGAGAGCATAGTGACACACAACAGTGTTTATTTTCTATCCGCATAAGTACAACAAATATTTGTAATTTTTTCCACTGTAGGGCTATTAGGAAAATGAGGTAAACTAATGGACCAACATAAAACTATATATTCGCTAAAATTCCTGCACTGCAGATGATGGTCCCAGGTGAAGTGGGTGGGGTCTCATTACGTTATACCAATTGCAAATAATCTGGTACAAAGAACTATCTGGTACTATCTGGTAATCATTTCGTAAACAACGCATCGATTTAATGTTAAATTAATTAAATGTTAACATGAAATGACAATTAAATATTACCTCTGTAAATAAACGTTCATGTACATTAAAGCTTCGTTACTAGCGTTTTTTTTTTCGAAGTCAAACTTTACTTCTCTCTTTGGGCATAGGCAGAACAGGAAATTGACGGGCTTGCGATAGCTCCTTATCTGGTGAAGGACAAAATCCCCTCAGGGACGAAATCACTTTCGGTTATTTTGGCAGAGTCCCTTCCCTACATTTTCCTAAGAATATTCATGGTAGGGATCGACAGAATCCTGATGATTATTTTTTTGATAATGTTGATGATCTTGAATCATCATCATCATCATCATCATCATCATCATCATCATCATCATCATCATCATCATCAACATCATCATCGTCGTCGTTGTCTTTTTGCTGCTGCCCTTGGTTCTGATGATAAAGATTTTGATGATGATGATTTGGTTATGATTATGGTTGTGTTGATCGAAGAGTTGTCAGTGATGGTTATGTAATAGTGGTGTTGAGGTGGTGGTGATGATGCTGCTGCTGTTGATGATGATGATCCTACTGCGGTCATTGGTTCTGATGATGAGTATTTTTATGATGATGTGGTGGTAGTGTTTATGTTGGTGATGATCGAAGTGGTGTCAGTAGTGGTTGTGTAATGGTGATGGTGAGTTTGTGATGATGATGTTGATGATGTTGATGATGACGATGATGGTGGTGGTGATGATTGATAAACTTATCTGTATTGGATTTGACAGAGAAAAATATATTGGTCGTAGCAAAGGTTAAGATTAAAGTTGTGCAGAACAGTAGTATTATACGCGGTTGGGGTTCTGTGACACCCATTTCTAGAAGGCCATATTCTACTCAAAGATGCTTAGCCGGGGTTCTAGGACAACCTATTTTTCTCAAAGAGGCTTAGCCGCCTTATCCCCGGCTAAGCCTCAACACCTGGAACAGATGGTCATCTCAATGAGGGCAAACATCTCTGTGAGGGCTTCAAATATATCTGCACTACGTACTCGCCAAATACCGCTGTAAAATGACCAGTTGCCGTCCTGAGGTGTATTCTGGGATTGAATTTCAGATGTCCTCAATATATGACATATATGTTTTCAGCTGCGAATTTATACAGGATATTGATATCTCCACACCACTCTTGGAGCAACTTAGCCAGGTCGGTGTCTCTAAAGGCGTGAATCCATAATGTTATATTGTGTTTTCCGGTACTAACCGTGTCCAATGACAATGATGGCGACTATCACGGTTGTTAGAAGCCATAGACCGCATACACCCACAGCAGCACCAATAGAAATAAACACTGCGTGAACCCCGTCTATCGCATGCCTCTTGTATAGGCCAGCCCTTTTTTCAACTTCCTGTTGCAGCTCGCCTTGATTGCTGATAATCACACTTAGCCTGTAGGTGTGTCCGTTTCCATCTACCACATGATGCGTCGGGTGTAACCCTTGGGACTCTAATACTTCTTTTATTGTTTTATGTCTACTGAAAATATAAATCTAGTTCAATTAGGATAGCAACTATTGCTGCGCTGGTATTGCGTGCCGTATCACCAGGAATAAAATTGATATCACCCTTCTGGAGTGCGAGAGGCTGTTGGAATGTTTTCGCCAGATAGTATTCTCCCAGTTCTTTACTTATTTCGTAGCGGCGGATAGTGTCATAGCAAACATTTGACCTCTTGTGGTCATTGTAAATCTTATTTTGGAATGGTCGTTGCCATCAGAATTTGATCCAAAGCTCCATTGGAATCGACCACCTGTTAGAGGCCCACGATCCTCGGCCGCAATTGTAATAATAGCACGCTGATAGAGCAAATCAAACACTATCTAAAACAAGGTGTTTTCCAAATTCTACAGATACCATTTGACATAGCAACCTAGCAACCCGATCGTAGGCTTTATCGGCCTCTATACTACCGCCTTGGAGAGTGGCAGACATACCTTCCTTAACATTCTTGAACGACCACAGCCCGGGTTAAAAAAATAAAGTTGTTTCCCCCACCATCGTCGACTCTCCGTGTGGATGATATATTGTACCACCCGATAACGTAGTTGATAGATGACAGACAGACCCACCCTGAGCGGCCCACATCTGTTGTCAATTGGCTTTTGAAGAGTTGTAGGACCCTGCGTTAAGTCTGTCATCGTCTGGAACATCTTTGAGATAATAAGATGGCCGCGTTCTCCTTTCATAGTGGCACCAAGTATAAAACCGGCGGCGTCTACCTGCGCAATCTAGAAGCCAAGAACCTTTTGACTCTCTCAGTCACAGTATGCGACATCGTGGCCATCACAGTGATGGTGCCGGACATTAAAAAAATATGTTCTACCGCCGGTTAGGGCCGATTGTATAATTCATGCATGCATTTCAGGACCACCTTGATAACCCGCCTAACCAGCGTGTACACCTTTTAATTGTATCAGACCATAATGCGGCTTCTTGTAAAGATAAAGGTGGCCCTCCCACGTACGATCATAGAGCGTATGAACGCCTTTGTCAGGAGTTTGACGTAGACCCGGCGAAAGAATGGAAACAAAAGATATTTCCAAACTCAAGAGGTCTTAAAGGACATGTACACCAGAGGGCACGTTGCGTGGAGGCAGACAGACTTCAGGCGTGACAGCCCGGAAACGCACGAGGCAGGTCAAAACGTTGCAACCTTAACCCGCAAATGATGACGTTCGAGACAGAAGTCTCTGGAGGCACTGTGTTTATTCCTGCGACTGGGAGGCCCCTTAATCGCACAAAGTATATTGAACAGGATCCGAGGGTAGACGGCGCCTGGAGCACCTTCGTGTTGCAACTGAGGCTGAAGGCCTGACAAGGGGCTGGATCGAAAGGGTCGAATCGGTTCGAACTTATGTCTGGGCTCAGCTGGGGGCTCAAGCAGAGACAAAGGCACGGATCGTTGGAGCAGCCACCGCGGTTGAGGCCCCCAAACAGTTTCTTGCTAACGTTGAGGATGCTATCAATTTTCCAGTGGACCTACCAGGCGGTACCAAGATATGTTTCAGTTCGCTGGCTCTGAAGCCAACTTCTCCTGGGCCTGTAAATGGCTTCTAGCAATATGCTGCTTAGAATCGACCGAAATCGGATTGGCTACAACAACAAAATATTAGTGGCTGCCGAAGGGATAAAGCTCGGCTCCAACGACATCAACGCCGATAAGACCAGTGGAACCATCCTCACACCCAGCTTCTCTGTACGCCGGCCCAGCCGGTAGGGACCTTAGAACTCTCCGGCTGCCGCTACCTTTAGCGGGGTAAGAACCCACCAAAGGTAGCCCACCTGTTGGACGTGGGTGGCGACCCAGTATGTCTAGGACGAGGGGATCCTGGTGGTTGAGGTCTTTGTTGGCTTGTAAGGATATTGACACATAAGTCGACCCTGACCAACACACTACTTTGGCCCTAAGTTGTGGGGTAGACGGGCGGGGTACTGGTCTTGTATCCCCAATCGGCTTACCCCTCTGGTCGTGCTGGGTTAGCTTTTAATCCCTTTCGTCCCACTTTCTTGCCTCCGACTTTCTTCTCCTTTTCTCCTTTCCTGTCTTCAAATATACCGTGTTCCGTAACTCCTTTTCTCATATTTTGCCCAATTAACTATAACGCAGCTGCCGATCGACATCCCCTTAACGGATCAATCTGACATTTTGTATGCTTTGTAGTATATTTTATGTCGGAGTATCGCATCCTGGTATCACTGGCGTTGGGGGGTTGGAGATCCACTCCCATAACACGACCATTGTTGGGCTCCGCGGTGGGAGGTGAGCCAGGATGCTGAATGATTATAATAATCTTCTCATGGAACGCAAACATAAATGCAAAGACCCGAACCGTATTTATCGTCAGAAGATTCCGATACGGAAACACCGACAAGCAAGTGCTTTCCTCACTTCATTGTTGTTAAATCGACAGAAAAAAACCGATAACCAAAGTTTTCCCTTTTGTCATAGAAAAATCCATCAAAGGTCTTATTGGCAGTGTTGTATCAGTCAAAAAACTAAAAAATGGCTGCTTACTAATAGAAAATGATCGTAAAACTTACTCCAATAAACTTCTTAAACTAACAGACTTCTGTTACTTAAAAGTAAAAACGTACCCAAACTCTTCTCTGAACTCGTTGAAAGTAGTAATTCAATGATCTGACCTTGCTGGTGTCCCTGAGGAGATATCCTCAAGGAACTCACGCCACAGGAGGTGTGTGGTGTCCGCAGGATTTCATTCTGAGGGACGGACGGCGAGTTCCGATAAATACTTTTGTTTTAACTTTCGCCAATCCATCAGTCCCTACTTCTATTAAGGTCGGCTACCTCAACGTGAAAGTGCAGGTGTATATTCCCAATCCACTATGGTGTTTTCATTGTCAGAAGTTTGGCCATCATGAGTCCCAGTGCAAGGAGGACGCCCGTTGCCCACGTTGCGGTGAACAGTCCGCCAAGCACAGGGAAGACGTATGCCCTTATCCACTTAAATGTGTTATTTGTTCTGGACCACATGAAACTAAATCCAGGGATTGCCCTGCATGGAAACTAGAAAAGGAAATAATAAAAAAGTACACAAATAACATCTCCTTTCCAGAAGCCAGAAAGCTGGTAAAAGACAACCTGGAAAACCTCTATGCATGAAAGTCCTCGCCCCAACCAAGATTCAAGGCGCAACATATGCCTCAGTCACCAAAAAAAGCATCTCAGAGCACAAGGACAATTTCACCTAGGTCCCGACTGGCGACCAAACTTCTGACAAAGTCATCATTCCTTCCAAATACAAGGTATCGGAATCTTCTGTGACTCAGACTTCTCTCTCGGTCAAAAACACTGCCTCTTCAAGCCATTCTGTGAAGAATAATGCAAAGGCACAAAACAAGCCTGCAGTAAAGGACCAGGTCACCTCTAAGGACAGAGTCCTCCCACTGCTTCAAACACTCGTGTGATAAAGACCCATCAAAACAAATTCGAGTGTCTAATAGTCTCCATCGGACACATAGAATCATTCAGTGGAACTGTCGAGGTCTTAAGGCCAATAACAATGAAATACTTATTCTATTATCTACGCTAAATCCTGCTTTGTCTTCAGGAAACCTTTCTTTAATACTCTGATAAATATAATTTTAAGGGCTATACTTGTTAAAATCATATACATACAGCTAGCGAGAGTGCATCTGGAGGATCGACAATAATTGTCAACTCCAAATTGCCACACTCTCAACTCGAACTTGACACAAACATACAAGATGTTGCTATTCGTGTAACCCTACATAAAGTTGTAACCGTTTGCTCTGTTTATCTTCCACCGAATTCAAATGTATCGAACGATGATTTAGATAATCTTATTAACCAGCTGCCTACCCCATATCTACTCGTTGGAGACGTTAATGGACATAACCCGCTGTGGGGATGCTTTGACTTTAATAATGTGGGCAAGACGCTAGAAAACTTTGTTGCTCATAACGATATATGTCTGGTCAATAATAAAAAGCCAACATACTTGCATCCCACAACTGGGCATTATTCTTCGTTAGACCTAACATTGTGTCACCCAGCTGTGTATTTAGGTTACACTTGGGATGTACACGATGACCTTTGTGGAAGTGATCACTTTCCTGTAATCCTTACAAACTATACTTCGCCAATAGACGACGATAACCCTCGTTGGAAGATGGACAGTGCAAACTGAGACCTGTTCTTAGCACTTTGTTCTGTAGAACTTGGCCCAACTTCAATAGGAAATGTACATGACAAAACTGTGGCATTTTCAAACACTTTGCACTATAAAGCAGAAAGGTGTATACCCAAGATCCCGACTAAAACCAAATATAATAACATTTATTCGTAAATGTAGGGCGGCATTAAAGCAATTTAATGTTCGACCTACCGATACAAATCTTAATAACCTTAAGGGAACGGGCTAAATGTCACCGGACTATTAAACATGCCAAAAGATCATCTTGGCAAAAGTATGTATCAAAGATAAATGGCAATACTTCCATCAAAAACGTTTGGTCTGCTATTAAAAAGATTAGTGGTAAACCATCATATTCAACTGTTAACCATCTTAAAACAAATCGCACTGTGATAACAGATAAACAAAATATTACATTGGCTAAAAATTTTGCCCAAAACTCCTCATCGGCAAACTACACGCCTCAATTTCAAACCTATAAACACTGTGTTGAAAGGGAAAAACTTAAATTTAAATCTAATAATAACGAAACTTACAATCAATCCTTTTCCTTGAAAGAGGTAGAATCAATCCTTTTCCTTGAAAGAGCTTAAAGATGCTCTCAATAAATCGCATGATGCCGCTGCTGGTCCAGACGACATACTGTACCAATTTTTAAAACATTTACCAAATCGATCTCTAAACTTAGTTCTGTCAATCTTTAATGAAATTTGGATATCCGGTAAAGTTCCCGATTCTTGGAATAATGCCTTCATTATTTCACCTCCTAAACAAGGTAATGATCCAACCGATCCTCTAAGCTATAGATCTATTGTTCTGACGAGCTGTATTGGTAAAACCTTAGAACGAATGATCAATAATAGACTTGTCTGGTATCTTGAGTCCAACAACTTAATTTCAGAATATCAAAGTGGATTCAGAAACCAACGTAGCACAGGCGATCATCTTGTTCGTTAAGAAACACTCATTCGTGATGCCCTTATCAAGAGGGAACACCTTGTAGCTGTGTTTTTTGATCTTGAAAAGGCTTATGACACGACTTGGAAACATGGGATTTTAAAGGATTTAGGTGACCTTGTTCTCAGGGGTCGTTTACCAATTTTTTCCTTGACAGCTTCCCTTGTGACAGAAATTTTCAGGTCAAGATTGGGTGCACTCTGTTATCTGTTCATAAACAGGAACAAGGTGTCCCCCAGGGTTGTATTTAATCTGCTACCCTTTTTTGACAATAAAAATAAATAATATTGTAAAAACCCTTCATGAAGGGGTTGACTGTTCACTTTTTGTGGACGATTTCTTATTTGTTAGCGCTCTAAAATATGAGCACAATTGAAAGACAATTACAACAATGTCTAAATAACTTGCAAAAATGAAGCAAAACTTACGGTTTTAAATTTTCTCCAACCAAAACCAACTGTATACATTTCTGTCAGAAGCGAGGTCTTCATATTGACCCTGAATTGTTTTTAAATAACGTTCGTATTCCCGTCGTCCAGGAAACTAAGTTTCTTGGAGTTATTTTGACAGGAAACTGACTTTTCTTCCACATATCATTTACATCAAGAAGAAATGTCTCAAGGCTCTAAACTTGTTTAAATATTTATCCCATACAGACTGGGGAGCCGATAGGAAAACATTGTTACTTCTGTACCGTTCCCTTATTCGGTCTAAATTAGATTACGGAAGCATAGTCTATGGTTCAGCCAGGAGGTCCTATCTCCAGATGCTGGACGTCGTTCACAACCAGGGACTTCGTCTAGCTCTAGGAGCATTCAGGACCTCACCAGTGCAGAGCCTTTACGTTGGAGCCAAAGAACCATCATTATACTTGCGTCGCGAGAAACTTTCTTTGCAGCATATAATTAAACTCATGTCTACCCCTGATAACCCAACGTTTAATTGTGTTTTCAACCCTAAACATGAAGAGCTTTATGAACAATCACCTAAAGCCACCAGACCTCTTGGTTTAAGGCTTAAAGGTAGCATAAACACAACAGGTATAAAACTCGATAGTATTTCTGAAAATCCCACAATTGAACATCCACCATGGCAACTCCGTTTCCCTGATGTGAATTAAGAACTCTGTAAAAGTAAACAATTCGAACACAGATCCTTTAATTTTACGTGACAAGTATTCTGATCACGTTCATATATATACTGATGGTTCAAAGGCGGAGGCTGTGCCTCCGTAATAAATAGCCACTGCATTAAACAAAGACTTACTATCATCTCGTCTATCTTCACCGCTGAAATCCAGGCTATAAATCTAAGCCTTGATTTTATTTTAGAACATTCCCATGAAAAATGTTATATTTTTAGACTCATTATCTGTATTGCAGAGCATAAATTCACTGAATTATTCAAATCCACATGTTTGCACTATTCTTGTCAAACTTCAAAGTTTATATTACGCTAGCGAAATTTCCTTCTGTTGGCTTTCTAGTCACGCAGGCATCCGAGGAAACGAGGATGCAGACAAGAGTGCAAAATCTGCCTCAGCCCTCACTAAGACAGATTTTTGCGTCCTATACACTGATTTTAAATCACTTATTAACCGATAACAAGTTGAGACAGTATTGTTTGAAACAAATTACACGTAATTAAGCCTAACGTCGGTCCCAATGTCTCTGCTTGCAGAGAAAGAAGACCGGAAGACGTAGCTCTTACCCGCGATCTCATTGGACATACTAGATTAACTCATTCATATCTTTTAAAAAGAGAAGTTTATCCTGTATGTGTTCCGTGCCAGGAACCACTGACAGTCAACCATATTTTATTACAGTGTATCGACACAGACCACATTCGGTCGAGGTATTTTAATGTCAATAACATGTACGAACTGTTTAGGACAGTGTCAGATTCTAAACTTGTTTGCTTCTTGAACGAGATTGGTATTCTTAATAAGTTAAAGATTTTTAAACTCTTTATTTACCAACCGTTATACATTTTAAACCGTTTAATATATTAACCTATTTTCGATTGTAGTTCACATTATTTAAAACTGAAAGATTTTTTTAATTTTTATATTTTACTAACATAGTTTAGTTTTTACCTTATTGTTTTCTGTTCGCATTGGACTATTTTGTATTCGGCACCGTATGACCTGTTAAGTGTCGGTGTGCCGTTAAACCCAAATAAATAAATAAATAATAAATAAAACTTCCCTGAAAGCGCACTAAAACTGTGTCACCACCTTCTGCCGACCCGCCGAAAGCCCAAGTGTCAGAAGTGTTGAAGGGGCATGCTGTGGCTCCTCGTGAAGCCACAGAGCATAAAAGTTTCGCTGATATCTTGAACCAATTCTGAACAGCGATTAATAGCATTCCAGCGACAGCCACAATCAGGGCCATGGTGTGCTTGACAAGGTATCCTACCACTTTGCCAGAGGTATTTGGCAGCTCACAATGCTTCCAGTAATGCTTGGAAGAGCGTCAGCGGCTTTTCCTGCCAACTTGCTAAGTAGGCTTGCGAGGTCTTTAAGTTGTTTCTTACCCACTCATTGATCCCGTCTTCATCTGTTGGCGTTTAATGAGCAGGCGATTCCCCACCTTCCTGGTGATAGCTACAACAATATTGCCGATTGTCATCCCTATCGTGCTCAAGATCGAAAAATTTGTGTCCCCGCGCTCCATGAACAAAGTTCGGATTCGCCCAACCAGTGTCGTGTCGTCATTTAGAAACCTGCTTATTTTTTCACGAAATCGGATTATTTTGTACCTGAGTGTTTCTTGTTGACTAAAGCTGCTCTTAGCGCCGTGCATACCTCTCTTCTTCTAGATTTGTATTCGATCCTTGATGCGGCGTTTCTAACCACTTTCCGAGATTTTTCTGTTTTCTTTAGCTGAATGCTCGTCGAATGCTATCAACCGAGCTAAATTGTGTGTAAGCTCACCCCGTTGAGTCTGCATAACTTTATCCAGCTTCTAATACTGGCACATAAGGTATGTCCTATCCAGGTCTGATGTATCCAGAGGTTGGCTATGAAATGTTTTTGGAGCTGTTTCCTCAGATTTTGACAAATCAGATGAAGCTCTGTTGAGGGTGCCCATTACAATGTCTTCCAATGTCAAGGCTTTTGCTAGTTCTGCATTTCGGAGAGGTTCTGCTATAGCAGGTGTGACGACCTTCTTTCCTCCGCCTTCAAGTCCATGTATTTAATCTCATTTCGGACCATTTCCCCACCATGTCTTAATTCTGTGGTGAACAACGCAGGTGGTTTTCTCGTCTACTTTAGAAATCGTGGCCTTTGTATATCTTAAGAAGTGGCTGCCCTTTTTGTTGATTGTGAACTTTGAGTAGTCTCTGCCATTTGGCGTCACCCCCTCTATTTTAAATATTTGTCACAGTAGGCGTCGACGGTGCTCTGAAGCAGTTTAACTCCAACCCCTTATAGGATGTCGCTAAAGGAAGTATCATAAAGTGATCAAAGTCCTGATCCTCACCTTCATACTGTTCTAACGGAACGCCCTCATCCATATTGTATACATATTTTAAATGTTCTAGGTATGATAAGTTCAATACTTATTCCGTGCATATACTCGATCCGCACAGGAGGCTAAGAAGGAGCTTCAAAATTGGGCTAAACTCAACTGACGTCAATCGCCCGTTGTACAAAACCTGGACAGGACCATCGTGAAGAATACCAAGATCAGTGGTAATGAGATCATGTTAGTCGACGACAGCGACGTGCTCAACTGCTTCTTTGACCTCTGGACAACTGAACAGGGGCGTACTAACGCACATTACCAGGGGATCGACCTCACGGCCAATGACGGTGTTACAAGGCTAAGGGCAATGCTGGCAACACATTAGACACTAAAGCTAAATATAATGCCATCGCTTGGGCCTATGGCAACCAGTTCTACATCCCACTGGACTTCGAGCTGCTCGAGAATCATGCGCCATTATTACAGCCTGCGTTCAGTGACCGCCTCGAGTACGAACTCATGTTTAACGATGACAGCCGTGTCAATATGTCTGGAGTTTGAGGTAGTCACACAGAGCTGGCGTCCGCGATACGCAACAAGTACAACAGCAGACAAGTAATCTTGTACGACAGGCCCTCAGCAAAATCGTCAAAAACAAAAACGAAACCATATGGAACATCAATCGGAACGTACCGGCGCAGCGCATGAAGGGGATCCTTGAGCTGTTCGAAGAACCATTAGAAGATTTCTCCCGCCAAACTGAAGCTTTTTACAACCCCAAAATAACCAAAGTGGAGATAACTTTGGAAGGTATTCACAACCAGCTGTACTCTAAAGGCATGCGTCCATATCAGCAGTGGGACGAAGCAAGAAAGTTCTTCGGCGGTAGCAGCAATCGACACCCTGAAACAGCAGTAGCTGCTAAAGACCTGGGACTGGCGGCCTGCAACCTCGCCAGATAGTAGTCTTAGGCGTTTGTTCTCTGGCTTGACATGCGGACAACTGACAATAAGATAAGAATCTAATCAGAAACGTTTGGAAGATGATCTTTGATTGAATTTCGCATTTTACCATCACACTCTTACGCCATTCTATTTAAGCTTAGATGAGATATACATGCTGACTGAATATGGGTACATTACTACTTATGTTAAATGATAGTGTCAAATCTGATTAACTGATCTATTGCAATTACCTGAACCGGTGTATGACTTTAATACAGAAATTAACCATACTGACTGATTTCAACAAAAATAAAATATATGCGCAATCATTTTACTATGTTTTATGTTAACAGATCACTTCAAAAGAATTTTATGAATAAACTATCTGTAATGTAAAACATTATTTGTATTGTATTTCATTGTTATATGTCCATCTTTAACCAAGGTATGAAAATAATCACTTACTTCTGGTGCAAATCCATTTGACAGAGTATTGGTTTTTCTTTTTCTGGAATTTTCACTTGGTTTTGCTACAAGAATATGGTTGATTGGCACTGGATCAGTTGTTGACCATCTATCCTGTTGGGGTATACTTGTGCAGCTTTAACAGTCTGGTACCCTTGCGAAGTTGTGCAATTTGTGGCCTTGGAGAGACCCACTACGTCTGAACAATGACCACACAACCTGAAAAAGGTAAACATGCAATACCATGTTCCTGATAAAAACGTGTTCCAAAAAATTGACATAGAGCATCTATATATGAAAAGTTAAGTAGCGGCCCTTGACGTTAATCCTTAAGCAAAACTACTTATAGATGGCATTTCCTTAAGTAGAAGTGATAAAAAAGAGTACTGGTTCTACCCATGAAGCAGACCAAATAAGGACATATGTAATCTTTTTGCATCAACCTTAAAATTTAATACATGTAAATTATATTTAATTCATTTATTTATTTTTGAATATAGTTTTGTATCTCGTATGCACTTAGTAACAATAAACGTTGGTCATGCTTCAACAAAAGTCAATAAATAAAGACTAAAATCGAGTCATTGTTTCACATTGAATTACAAATTATTTCAAATTAAATTCAAATATCAAGACTAAAAAAGTTACATGTACCGATTTGGCATATAACTTTGCTGCACAGTGATCGATAGCCTAAACGTTTACACGGTTGACTACTGTCAGTTTGAGCTTTACAGAACGACGTAACTAATATAAAAGAAATTGCTGATATAATCGGTTTCATTTAACACAAAAATCAAGTTTAAAGTTAAGTAATCTTACCCTGTTTTTTTATGAACAATAGGCATCAGAAATGGTATGTTCATCAATGTTGATTTCCATGTTGATTTTATGAGGTGTCTGCGTTTTCTTCATGGCCAGGAAGCATTTTACAGGAGACGATTAATTCCTTCATAAATTTTAATTTCATGTATGTAACCCTGGGTAAAATATTTTTAGCATTCTCAAGGTTTCTTTGTGGAACTTTAACTGCACCGGGTAAGAACGATGCACCAATAGTTTGTGGCCACACATCAACTTTATCGTAGTGGTCGGGGCTTCCATTACTATTTTTAGAATTCGCGGAACCGTGAATTGTCTGAATTGCTTGTGTAACTTTGGTATGCCTGTCCGGAGATGGAGATACTGCCACGAACTTGAGATTGAACACGCTGCCCAAATAAATTATGCACTGTGTAGACTGCAGAAGTGACTTCTTTGCATTTTTTCATTAAACATATTTTAAAAAGGAGATTCATCATTCTCGACAGAACTTGAAGGAGCTTGTTGCGTATTGCATTTAGATCCAATCAATGGTCCAGATAAACTATCACGCGTAGATTGTGTTGTCGAAAATATGATACTTTTACAGCAACTTTTCTTCGTAAAACTCTTGGGGCAGACGTTCACCCGAATGGAACGGACGTCTATTGAAGCACCTTGTTGTCTACAGAGAATCGTAGGTATTTTCTGCTGCTTTGAAAATTGGGACATGCATGTAAGCGTCCTTCAAAATTATCGAGATTAAAAAATCTTCTGTTTGAACTAAGTTTAAAACTGTCGTCACGAAGTGCACCTTGATATGTTGTTTCCGGAGACACTTGTTGAGGGCTTACGTTATTGGAATAAGATGCCTGTTATTCTGTGGTCTAGGCCTTGCATCAGAATTGTCGAACTTAGTTTTATTCCACTGTGGGTTTTATGTTGAATGTGGTAATTTCCTCTTACGATCCGTTTCTGAAAACAGATCTGAAAGTTCGTTTAAGCGCCTTTTTTCAGATGAAGTGTTGAAAAGCACCTGTGTGTGCCATCTGGTCTAACGATTTTGTAGACATCGCAAAAAATGTCCCTCACATATTGACTGTCAATGTTTACTTTTTGTCTTGTTATATTAATAAAAGATTACTAAATGCCTGTTGCATGGATAGTATTTATCACAAGTCCCATACGGGCTGCATGTGGTCCTTTGTAAGCTTTCTTTTCAAAAGACCGAAGTGGTTGTGAACAAAGAGACAGTGACTTCGACGCTTTATTACCGAACTTTTTCACTAATAAAGTTTCCACCATACAATCTAATGATGGAACAGACAAACAATCTTCTGACTTATTATTCACCGGAAAAGTCTAACGGCAACTTTCTTTGTAGGCAGTAAATTTAGACGGATCTGAGCATCTCCAGGAGTCTTCTTGACATGTATACTGTCTAAGGTGATTTCAAATATCTCATAGTTTAGTCGTTGTAACAGCAACCTCACCAAACATCTCGGCTAGGACCGCTTCTGTGTTCATTTTGTATTTGGTGAACCTATCATGTACACGATGATCAACATCTAAGGGTAAATCCCTATCTATACTTACCAAGTGTTTATCGTCCCAGCAATCTGACAACACTAGGCGCTCATGTTGACCAGGTTGTAATGACAGAACACCATCCTGTCTACCTGGGTCTGAACTCATATTCAACACATTGTCAAGAGGTAACATAGGTCTACACTCCCCTGGAGAAATGTATTCCTGATTGTTCCGAGCCTCTGATCTCTGTCCGAAGTCGCAGTATCCGGAGCCTGAACTGAATGATTCTTAATAAAATTCTGTAAGAAATCCAGTTTCGAATCAATAGAACTATTTTTTCCCTGGAAAGAAGAGACTTCAAGAGGCAAACAGTCCTTTTTACTCGCCCTTGGTGTACGTTCTTTCGGCAAAGAGTCCTCGAAAGCTGACCGAGAATGGGAAATACCCGAAAAACTGGAAGAAACGGATTTACCATCGTTTTCTAAATCCGACATAACGAAGAAACTAAACACAAAAAAACTAATTAGTATTACAAAACCATCTAAAAACATTAGAGAAAAACAACACGCGGTGTTGACGTTTTACACGCCAGAAATAAACTGATACTTCTGGGCTTTACATAAAACGTCTAAGGAATAGTCACATAATTTATTCGCTAGACGCTTTAATGTTTAATCAGAGGATTGTTGACTTATGGGGAGAATTATCCTAATGTATGTTCCCATCAGGGCCAATTATATAAACAGTGGTTAAATTTTAACCAAAGGTTAAAGTTTGGTTACCTAATACATGTTGGTTTACTTTCTGCTTTGCTATTGTATAAATGTTATCCAGTTTTAACCATTTTTGGTTAACTTTAACCGTTCTCCCAGTGGTCTGTAAAAGTAATAAGCAAAATTAAAAATTAAGCAGAACCAGTTAGAATGTTGCATTGTAGGATACTTTGGTTAATTAATTTATTTATTTTGGACTTTACGGCAAACCGACACTTGATAGGTCATTCGGCGCCGAATACATTGAAATTTAACGACAATAGAATATAATCAGGTTAAAAGTATAATATGTGAGTAAAAAATAAAATCTATCAGGTTAAAAATGTGAATAATAAGTGAGAACATGTTAACATATTAAACAGTTAAAATGTACAACGTTAGCATAATAAACAGTTTAAAAATGTATAACTTATTAAGAATATCAATCTCGTTTAGAAAGCAAACAAGCTTAGCATCTGATACTGTCGTAAATAGTTCGTATATGTTATTGACATTAAAATACTTAGACCGAATATGGTCTGTGTCAATACAATGTAGTAAAATAAGATTAACTGTAAGAGGTTTCTGGCAAGGAATACATTCAGGTTGAACTTCTCTTTTTAGAAGATATGAATGAGTTAATCTAATATGTCCAATGCGACAGCGGGTAAGAGCTAAGCCTTCCCACCTACTTTCTCTGCAAGTAGAGATATTGGCAGCGACGTTAGGTTTAATGGCGTGTAATTTGTTATAAACAGTATTATCCCGACTTGTTTGCCATTTGGTTAAAATATATCGAGTGATAAGTGGTTTAAAATCTGTGTGGGGGATGCAGGGGATGATCTGTCTCAGTGAGGGCTGAGGCTTTTTTTTGCACTCTTGTCTGCATCCTCGTTTCCTCGGATGCCTACATGACTAGGTAGCCAACAGAAAACAATATTCTTATTAAGACAAACTTCATTTAGTTTCAAAAGTAATTCTCTTATGAGGAGGTTGTAAGAATTGAGATTTTTAATAGACTGTTATACCGAATAAGAGTCAGTAAATACTACAAATTTATGGCCAGGATGATATGAAATGAACTCAAGGGAAAGCTTAAAAGCCTGAATTTCGGCTGTAAAAATCGACGAGTCGGGTGGTAATTTTTGTTAAAAACAATAAATTTTACTAACGCAAGCACAGCCAACATATGACTCTGCTTTTGAACCATCAATATATATTTCTAGGAATTTGGTACTTTTCCCGAAAAACAAATTTCGTTTTAAATAGACAAAAGCAAATTTAACGATGTATGCGACAGGTGTTTTAAAAATTGATAACGAATATGATCAAGTCCAGCAGTGGTATCATGAGATTTATTCAATGCTTCTCTAAGTTCTCTTAAAGAAAACGGTTGGTTATAATTTTCATTATTGTTTGAATTAAATTTGATTTTACTTTTCTCAACCCGATTCTTTACATTTTAAATTCTTTCGAGTAATTTTCCGAAGGTGAATTTTTAGGAAAACTTTTTGCAAGAGTGTCTGAATTTTCTTTTTATTTGTTATTATTAAGTCTTAAGATTTTAAATGATTTACTTTTGCTGAAGAAGTTTTACAGCTAATTTTCCTAAGGCTGTCCAAACATTTTAACGGGCGTTTTACTGGTTATACCAGAAACACATTTCTGCCAAGATGTTCTTTTGGCTTGTTTAATGATTTGTTTGCTTTTTGCCATTTTAACTTTTAACATTATTTAAATAAGCACAAGTAGGGCGAATATTAAATTTCTTAAGTGCCGCACTATGTTTGCTAATGGAATTTTGCATTCATCATCAAACCAAGTTTTGTTACGCTTTGACTTTGTCGTGGTCTTAGGTATACATTTTTCTGCTATGCTGTGAAGAATGTTTGAGAATGAATGTATTTTATCATCAGCTGCTCAAATGTTGAAGTAGTCCATTCTTCGGTACAAAACCTTAAGAATAATTCCCAATTTGCTCTGTTCATCCTCCAGTAAGTATTATTGTCTCTTAGGTTTACAGATTCGTTGTTTAAAATTACTGGAAAGTGATCACTTCCACATAAATCATCATGTACATCCCAACTATAATCTAAATATAAAGAAGGGTGACATAAAGAAAGGTCAAGAGTTGAATAATGCCCTGAAGCAGGATGTAAGTAAGTTGACTTTTTGTTATTCAATAGGCATATATTATTTTGGGCTATAAAGTCCTTTAATGTATTACCCTTATTGTTATAATCAGAACATCCCCATAATGGGTTATGTCCATTAAAATCCCCTACAAGAATATAAGGGGAAGGTAATTGATTTATTAAATCATCTAATTTTGATTTTGAAATATCTGAATTAGGTGGAAGATAAACAGAGCAAACTGAAATGACTTTATGGACTGTTACACGAATAGCAACAGTCTGTAAATCAGTATTAAGGTTAACCTTTGAATGTGGCAGTTTTTGGTTGACAAGTATTGTCGATCCTTCAGACATTGTCTGAATGTGGTTGTATATAGAATAACCTTTAAAGTAAATTTTATCATTTTGCTTCTGGAATGTCTCCTGAAGGCATAACACAGCTGGGTTTAAAGTGGTCAATAACAATAAAATTTCATTAAGGTTGGATCTAAGACCTCGACAATTCCAGTGAATTATTTTGTTATTCGTGCGATACAATTAAAGGGTTAAAATGTCACTTTGAAGCCTTAATAGGTGAACTTGGCTTAACAGGTGAACTTGAAGTTTTGTCATCTTTGGCGCCTGGTGAAGTTTCCATCTCCATCAGACACTCATATTTATAGAGCGGCTGTTTACCGCTCTGCGTTCTTTGGCAGTAGGAGGAGGACTTCGTCATCGTGCCTGTCCCAAAGGTATAGGCGTCTCTTTCGAGGTAGCCTGTGTTTTAGGAGCATTTACTCTTTCGGCTTTAGTAGGCCTTGAAGGAGATTGATTCTGTGGTGCAGGGTTCTGTGGTTGTGAAGTTGCTGGCTGTGGTTGTGGTTGAAAAGACTCTTGAATTTTAAATTTTGTCGGTATGATAATTTTGTCAGTCGTCGAACCATCAGAAGGACATTCGTACCGTGTCGAAATGTCCTTTCCCACTGAAGTGTGACTTTTGCTAACTACCAAAGAGTAAGATTTGTAGATATTGATAATTTGGCTTGTTTTCTTGCCTCTGGAAATGAAACAATTGTTTGTATATTTGTTTTTTAGAACTTCTTTTTCAAATTTCCATGAAGGACAATCTCTCGATCGGCTTTCGTGGGGTCCTGAACAGTTAACACACTTCAGTGGACTTGAGCAGTTTGAGCATGATTCGTGCAAAGAGGACTCTCCGCACCGACCGCAATCGAATTCATTCTTGCATTGGGACTCATGATGGCCAAACTTCTGACAGTCGAAACACCTTAGCGGGTTTGGAATGTAGATCTATATTTTGACGATTAAATATCCAATCTTGATTGTACTTGGTAGTATGGGGTTATTGAAGGTGAGTACTAATGTATTTGTGGGGATACGGCGGCCTTCCTTGAAAAAAGAGATCCTTCGGACTCAGCTTACCCCTTGTGGTGTAAGTTCATCCAGTATCTCCTCCTCCGAGAGGCCAGCCAGATCGGGGCATCTAATTACTCCTTTTGAAAAATTTAAAGATGAGTAGGGGTATGTTTTTACCTTCAATGAACAAAATTCAGTCAGCTTTAAAATTTTATCAGAAATAGTTTTGCGGTTGGTTTCAAGTAACAATGTATTGTTCTTCAATTTTCGGACAAAATCTACAGTTCCAATAATCCCTTTTATTGTTTTCTCAATTATAAATTGGAATGTCTTTGTTATTGTGTCTTGTGTACGGATTCAATGACTAAAACGTGGACAACTTTTTGTAGCTTGAGTTGAACTTGTGTTATCTGAGTCTTCTGGTGTATTTGTTGAAATCGGTGTGAAACATTTGCGTTTTTGATCCATGAAAGTTAATTTAAGAATTAGGCACGCTGGCTTACCACCAACCACGGAGCCCAACAAGGGGACGTCTTTCATCAGAGGATCTCCGTCCTCCCAACGTCAGTGATACCAGAGGGCTATACTCCAACATTATTTACTTAAAATATACAATGATGCCAGATTGATCCGTATAGCCGGCTGTCCATTAGATTATAAGTTAAAGGAGACAATTAGTGGGACTGGTTGCGTTGCAGGGTATACTATAAAGGAAAAAGCAGAAATTAGAGTGGATAGTAGGAGGACTAAGTAAATGTGTACACTAGGGAAATAGTAGCAATCTATGAACAACGCGGCCAGCCGATTGGTAATACCGGACCAATATAACCGCCCGTCTGCCCCGCAACTAAGGGCAAAAGTAGTGTGTTGACTGATACTGCAATAATAATAACAACAAATACTACTACTACTACGTCTTCTAATGTTTCTACTGCTGTTACTGCTACTAGTTCTGATTCTGCTGCTACTGCTGCTGCTACTACTACTACAATGACTACTACTACTACTACTACTACTACTACTACTGCTAGTACTACTACCACTACTACTAGTAGTAGTAGTAGTAAAGCACAAAATTGCAAACTATATGTTTTTTTTTTGTGTGAATCATTCTTGTAGTTAATTTATGATAAAATCGTGCTGTTTTAATTCGCACGTTCTTTAAAGTCGAGGTAAACATATTAAGGTTCAAAGTATTCCTTTTTCTTTTTGGTCAGGGAGGCAAACAGAACAATGTCCAGGTGGGAAAAATAATAGGAGGGCTTTGTCCGACCCTATAAGATAGCAGAAGGGGAAATGCCTTTGATTTTCGTACCTTGGTAGTTATTTTAAATCTCTTTACAACTAAATTTAATTAAGGCAAGCCTACTGCAGTGACGCGAACTCACTTCCCTTTACTCACAGAAACGTAAAGACCAGCGAACATTCCATTTTGCCGCGCGAATGGACTCCATTTCTATGAAGGAAATGTCTATTCTATGCAAAGTCACTCTACACGTCGCGTTTTAGGACGTTCCATTTGAGATGTACTGCATTATGATGAATCAGTTAATATAACTGATAATAAAATCATAATTGAAAGGGAGACGAGGCTTTTATCTACTGTACATACTGTACATATGTTGTTAGTTTATTTTATTACTAGTTATTATGTATGTACATAAGTTCATTATATCTGTTTTAACTCCTGATGCAGGTGCTTACTGTTAGTTGTTTCACTTTGACGGGATATTTTTATTTACACTGTTTGTTTGATAGAAAAACCTTCAGGAAGTGCGAGGTTGGAGCGCTCCACAAACCAGGTTTAAGCACCCCAGTTGGCCCTTTTGCCGACTGACCCATCCAAGGCGGTAACTGATGTTTTTTTTCTTTTTGTGTGTTATGTCTCGTGTCTGTGTTTTTGTCACATTTACATTTACCTTGTTTGCCTTTGTCTACAGGTAGATAAAATTTAAATATCTGTGGAAATGTTGATAGCAACTTTTCTTATTTACCTATTCAGAAAAGTGCTAGCGTCTTTCGTTTATGGTTACAATGACATCAGTAGTATTGTGCAAAGAAAATCAATAAAAGTGAATTTACGATTATCTAAAAACTCACCTTTTATGCATTCTATAACTTGGTGTGCCCAACGTCCACCTTTCCGACACATGTTCCGGTTGTGGCCAACCGTCGTGTATCCTTCGTCACAGGAGATAGTGATAACCGTCCCAATTGATGTATCGATAGGCGTAACAATGCCATGAGCAACAATAAAAGGTGCACAAGCTGTAAAAGACGTTTAGCATCTTAGTATCATTTTCCCGCCTTGTGTCGTTCAAGGCCGATTGTATCAGTTATTAAACATCTTATAACGTTTACAGTATTGCTTGTTTTTAGTACATTTTTTGATTGTACATTAGATGTGTCGAGTGCAAATGATTAATATCGGCTAGTTGTTATAATGAACTTATCACAGTAAATAACTTCTCTGGATTTTAACTTCGATGTCCCGCGGTATAAAAATTGAACTTGTATGATCATATTAAATGACGAGAGACATCACAGTGATAAGCAGTGTTTGTGAACAAAATATACCGCAATGACAAACAAACAAGCCGGCAACTCTGACCGATTGCTGACTTGGGAACATGTCCCTCAAATTATTGTTTTCTTGGCTAGGAAAATTCACAGGTTTTAAGCAAACACGAGCATTTCATAAATGTGATAAAAATAAATGTTCATATTGTCATTATTTTTATGTCTTAATTTAGCATAATTAATAATCTCAGCGTATGCAAGTCGGATAAATCGCAAATATTATGCGAAATGCGACAAAAGTTTAAATAGTTGTTAGATCAAAAAAGCCATTGCATATATATATATATATATATATATATATATTGAATTTTTTACCAGTGTAATAAAGCTTTTTGATTGATGTCATCGACATCATCATAATGCAGATCGTCTCATAGCACTATTTCACCAAGTATTGTTGGTAAAATTACGTTAAAATACGTAAAATCGTATCCTGGCGACTAAAAACAATCGGACATGTTGTATGTTAATAAAAACATATATAAACCTCGTCCAGGAAAATGATATCGGCTCACCATAAATTTGCTATTACTTTTCCTGACCTCGTTTAATAAATGTTTTTATTGAATGACAACTGGTGCCAGATATTTTATTTATGGAATGTCTGTATACCTAATTGTTTGAAAACCTTTCTATGTTAATATGTCCTTCAGTATAAAGGAAGAAAGGTACGCATGCAGGCCCGGATGCAGAAGTTTTCAGCTAGGGTGGGGTGGGAGTGTTGCTGGCGAAGACCGAATTTGACATTCGTTCTAGGAGAGTCCGGGGGGCATGTTCCAGAAAAATTAATAAAAAGACTCTGAAGTATGAAACAAGTGAAGACATTTACATTTAGACACATAACTGTGTTCCTGATAACAGGGGTCTAGTTATGACCGAATGGCCCTAACTACTGCTAGGGCGGCTAAGTATAAACAGTCTGAGGTGCCTGTGAATCTATTTCTATATCTTTTTGGGCTACAACATTTGTGCAATGAGGCATTTGTAAAGAAATATAGACGAGAATATCCCAGCCAACAGCAGAAAAAAACAGAAAATGCTTAGTTTATTATGACTCCAAGCAATGTCCTCTTGTATGACAGTCTAATGCTTTACCAACTGCATAACCAAGAGTTGGTACAAAAATGCTTTAGATTATTCTACTATACTCTGATGATTGACATTGTTAACTTACATCATTCAGTACTTTTGACGGGTTTGACGGAGAGCGCGTGGGAGAAACAGGAAAGACAGAGAGACGAGGAACGCGACACAGATAGATAGTAGATAATTCGTAGAAGGTCAACCACGCGCACTGGGTCGTGAAATGTTTACATAATTTGGACTCGTCTAGGAAAAAGGGCTGGAGCCATGTATAACTGATAATTAATCCCGCTAGCAAACATTGCAGGTTGTCAAGTTTGAGTAGGCCAGTGGGCTAAGATGCTGAAAATGCTTTGATCTATGGATCGTGGGTTCGTTCGAGTCCCCTAAAATTAAACTTTTTAGTGTTTTTTTTTTCGTTTTTTATATTTATTTAAAACGTTATACAATCGTTTCTACAGATTGTTATGATGTATAATGATGAGAAAAAAAATCAACATTTTCAATATTTTTTATTACGTTTCCCTGATTCAACGCACAGGAAATCCTTGTACCACCATCACCACCTCCACTACAAACACCACCACTAATAAGACCCCCACTACCACCACCAACAAAATCACTACTATTTTTACAACCACCATTACATGTAAAACAACATTATCATCACTACCATCATCACCAACCAGCACGACCATCATCATTATTCAGACAGGCGAACCATCATCGATATTATCGACAAGAACGGCCCTGCCGGTAGGGGCCTTTGAATTCTTCGGCTGCCGCTTCCTGTAGCGGGGTAAGAATCCTCCAAAGTAGCCCACCTGTTTGCCGTCGGTGGCGACCAAGTATCTCTACGACGAGGGGATCCTGGTGGTTGAGGTCTTTGTTGGCTTGTCAGGATATTGACATATAAGTCGACCCTGACCAACACACTACTTTGGCCCTAAGTTGTGGGGTAGACGGCCAGGTTACTGGTCCTGTATCCTCAATCGGTTGGGTTAGCTTTTACTCCCTTTCGTCCTACTTTCTTGCCTCCGACTTTCCACTCCTTTTCTTCTTTTTCTGTCTTCAAATATACCGTGTTCCGTAAACTCCTTTTTTCAAATTTACCCCTATTAACTATAACCCAGCTACCGGTCGATACCCCCTTAACGGATTAATCTAGCATTTTGTATGCTTTATAGTATATTTTATGTCGGAGTATCGTATCCTGGTATCACTGGCGTTGGGAGGTCTTAGATACACTCCCATAAGACGCCCCCTTGTTGGGCTCCGTGGTGGGTGGTGAACAGTCCGCGCAGCACAGGGAAGGCGTATGTCCTAACCCGCTTAAATGTGTTAATTGTTCTGGACCACATGAGACTAAATCCAGGGATTGCCCTGCCTGGAAACTAGAAAAGGAAGTACTAAAAATAAAGTACACCAAAACATCTCCTTTCCAGAAGCCAGAAAATTTGCAAATGACAAGGCAACTCCTGCTGGTGGTGCAACATATGCCTCAGCAACCAAAAAAAAGAATCTCAGTGCACAAGGACAATTTCACCCAGTATGAGGTCCCAACTGGTGACCAAATTTCTGACAAAGTCATCATTCCCTCCAAATACAAAGGTATCGGAATCTTCTGAAACTCAGACTTCTCCCTCAACTAAAACATTTCCTCTTCAAGTCATTTCGTGAGGAATAACACAAAGGCACAAAACAAGCCTGCAGCAAAGGACCAGGTCTCCTCTAAGGAGCAGAGGAGAGGACAGGGTTCTCCCACTGCTTCAAACACTCGGGTGATAAACACCCATCAAAACAAATTCGAGTGTCTAATGGAGTCTCTATCGGACACTAGAAAACCACCAAGGTCACCTGTAAAAGCACCTAAAATATAGCCTACAAGAATTAAGTTAAATAATCTCATGAATAATAGAATCATTCAGTGGAACTGTCGAGGTCTTAAGGCCAATTACAATGAAATACTTATTTTGTTATCTTCGCTAAATCATGCTGTGCTTTGTCTTCAAGAAACCTTTCCTAAAGACTTAAAGATAAATTTGATTTTAACGGCTATACTTGTTATAACCATATATATACAGCTAGTGAGAGGGCATCTGGAGGATCGACAATAATTGTCAACTCCAAATTGCCACACTCTCAAGTCGAACTTGACACAAACATACAAGCTGTTGCTATTCGTGTAACACTACATAAAGTTGTAACTATTTGCCCTGTCTATCTTTTACCGAATTCAAATGTATCTAAAGATGATTTAGATAATCTTATTAACCAGTTGCCTACTCCATATCTACTCGTTGGAGCCTTCAATGGACATAACCCGCTATGGGGATGTTGTGACATCAATAATATGGGAAAGGTGATAGAAAACTTTATTGCTCATTATGACATAGGTCTGGCCAATAATAAAAAGCCAACATACTTGAACCCCGCAACTGGGCATTATTCTTCGTTATACCTAACATTGTGTCACCCCTCTGTATATTTAGATTACACTTGGGATGTACCCGATGACCTTTGTGGAAGTGATCACTTTCCTATAATTCTAACAAACTATACTTCGCCAATAGGCGACGATAATCCCCGTTGGAAGATGGACAGAGCAAGCTGGGACCTGTTCTCAGCACTTTGTCCAGCTTCAATAGAAAATGTAGATGACAAAACTGTTGCATTTTCAAACACTTTGCACAATATTGCAAAAAGGTGTATACCTAAGACCTCGACTAAATAAAAAAATAATAAGCCTAGGTTTAATGAAGAATATAAAAAATCTATTCGTAAAGGTAGGGCGGCATTAAAGCAATTTGATGTTCGACCTACCGATACAAATCTTAATAACCTTAAAAAAGAACAAGCTAAACGTCGCCGGACTATTAAACATGCCAAAGATCATCTTGGCAAAAGTATGTTTCAAAAGTAAATGGCAAGACTTCCATCAAAAACGTTTGGTCTGCTATTAAAAAGATTAGCGGTAAACCTTCATATTCAACTGTTAACCACCTTAAAACAAATCGGACCGTAGTAACTAGATAAACAAAACATTTCGAACACACTGGGTGAAAAGTTTGCCCAAAATTCCTCATCGGCCAACTACACGCCTCAATTTCAAACCTTCAAACACTCTGCTGAAAGGGAAAAGGTTAACTTTAAATCTAATAATAACGAAACTTACAATCAATCCTTTTCCATGAAAGAGCTTAAAGGTGCTCTAAATAAATCGCATGATACCGCTGCTGGTCCAGACGACATACCATACCAATTTTTAAAACATTTACCAATTCGATCTCTAAACTTACTTCTGTCAATCTTTAATGAAATTTGGATATCCGGTAAAGTACCCGATTCTTGGAAAAATGCCTTCATTATTCTACTTCATAAACAAGACCCAACGGATCCTCAAAGCTATAGATCTATTGCTTTGACGAGCTGTATTTGTAAAACCTTAGAACGAATGATCAATAATAGACTTGTCTGGTATCTTGAATCCAACAACTTAATTTCAGAATATCAAAGTGGATTCAGACACCAACTTAGCACAGTCGATCATCTTATTCGTTTAGAAACACTCATTCGTGATGCATTTATCAAGAAGGAACACCTTGTAGCTGTGTCTTTCTTGAAAAGGCTTATGACACGGCTTGGAAACATGGGATTTTAAAGGATTTAGGTGACCTTGGTCTTAGGGGTCGTTTACCAATTTTCATTGACAGCTTCCTTTTTGACAGAAATTTTCAGGTCAAGATTGGGTCCACCCTGTATTCTGTTCATAAACAGGAACATGGTGTCCCCCAGGATAGTATTCTATCTGTTACCCTTTTTAACATAAAAATAAGTAATATTGTAAAAACCCTTCATGAAGGGGTTGACTGTTCACTTTTTGTGGACGATTTCGTTAGTTGCTACCGCTCTGAAATATGAGCACAGTTGAAAGACAATTACAACAATGTCTAAATAAGTTGCAAAATGGAGCAACACTAACGGTTTTAAATTTTCTCCAACCAAAACCAACTGCATACATTTCTGTCAGAAACGAGATCTTCATATTGACCCCGAATTGTTTTAAAATAAGGTTCGCATTCCCGTCGTCCAGGAAACTAAGTTTCTTGGAGTCATTTTTGACATGAAACTGACTTTCCTTCCACATATTCATTACATCAAGAAGAAATGTCTCAAGGCTCAACTTGCTTAAATATTTATCCCATACGGACTGGGGAGCCGATAGGAAAACATTGTTTCTTCTGTACCGTTCCTTAATTCGGTCTAAATTAGATTACGGAAGCATAGTCTATGGTTCTGCCAGGAGGTCCTTTCTCCAGATGCTGGAATCGTTCACAATCAGGGACTTCGTCTTGCTCTAGGAGCGTTCAGGACCTCACCAGTGCAGAGCCTTTACGTCGAAGCCAACGAACCATTATTACTCTTGCGTCTCGAGAATCATTCCTTGCAGTATATAATTAAACTCGTGTCTAGCCCCGATTACCCAACGTTTAATTGTGTTTTCAACCCTAAACATGAAGAGCTTTATGATCGATCACCTTAAGCCATCAGACCTCTTGGTTCAAGGCTTAAAGATAACATAAACACAACAGGTATAAAACTCGATAGCATTTCTAAAAACCCCACAATTGAACATCCACCATGGCAACTCCGTTCCCCTGATGTGAATTTAGAACTCTGTAAAAATAAAACGTCGAACACAGATCCTTTGATTTTACCATCTGAATTTCTTGAACTCCGTGACAAGTGTTCTGATCACCTTCATATATCCATGATGGTTCAAAGAAGGCCACTCACGTTGGCTGTTCTTCCGTCAGTAATAGCCACTGCATTAAACAAAGACTTCATAACAACTCGTTTATCTTCACCGCTGAAATCCAGGCTATAAACCTAATCCTTGATTTCATTTCAGAACATTCCGGTGAAAAATATGTTTAATGTTATTATGACTCATTATCTGTATTGCAGAGCATAAATTCACTGAATTATTTAAATCCACCTCTTCGCACTGTTCTTGTCAAACTTCAAAGTTTATATGACACTAACGAAATCTCCTTCTGTTGGCTTCCTAGTCATATAGGCATCCGTGGAAACGAAGATGCAGACAGGGGTGCAAAATCTGCCTCAGCACTCATTGAGACAGATCTTTGCATCCCACACACTGATTTTAAATCACTTATTAACCGATATATTTTAACCAAATTGGGACAGTATTGTTTGTAACAAATTACACGCAATTAAGCCTTACATCGGTGCCAATGTCTATGCTTGCAAAGAAAGTCGATGGCAAGACGTAGCTCTTACCCGCTGTCGCATTGGACATACTAGATTAACTCATTCATATCTCCTAAAAAGAGAAGTTTAACCTGTATGTGTTCCTTGCCAGGAACCACTGACAGTCAACCATATTTTATTGCAGTGTATCGACACAGACCATGTTCGGTCGAAATATTTTAATGTCAATAACGTGTATGAACTGTTTAAGACCGTGTCGGATTCTTAACTTGTTTGCTTCTTGAATAAACTGTTTATTTAGTGAACGTATACATTTTTAAACCGTTCAATAAATAAACCTGTTTTCAATTATACTGCACAATTTTTAACCAGATAGTTTTATATATTTTTCTTTATTTTACTCGCATAGTTTAGTTTAACCTGATTATGCTATATTCACATTAAACTTTGTATTCGGCGCCGTATGACCTGTTAAGTGTCGGTGTGCCGTAAAACCCAAATAATAAATAAATAAATATCAACAAGAAGGAACAACGAACGTTCTTATCTTAATATTCAACAAAACAAGAATAAAAAAATTCAAAACTGACATTTTAGCATCACGTAATAAACGAAATACACCATCAGCATTAACATTTATAAACATAATAAATATCTTTTTTTAAACAAGAACAACAACAAAATTTTATCTTAAAAACATCACCAACACACGGATTTTAGCGTGTCAGCTCTTTTCAAGTATTCTGTGAGAAATTATAACAAGGCATCTTTTTTGGTTTACGGTGATTTAGAGGAACGAATGTCTCTTCAGATGTGTTTACTGAGTGTTTGTTGTTATTGTTGTTGTTATTTTCATAAATAAAAAATATGGGCTCATGTCAAAAGTCGTTTTGTTACAAGGTCTGTTTAGCTTTCCTATTTCGTATAAAAAGTGTTTCCATGAGTTACGTGTCTTATTCCTATTCGGACTATATTTACTATTGCTTGACAAAGCCAAGTACTTCACCATCAGTTTATACAACTTGTCTTGGCTGTATATGGGTTACATACTGGGTAATAAAGCAATTTGATTGGACGAGAGAGGGAACGTATGGTCTAAATTTTCCAAAGGCAACTGCATGAGCAGTACAAATACTGGTATCTAGGTTCCCGCTTTTGCGTAGCACTTTAAACATTTATACACACTAAAGAGCGTCGCTAGGTACCCGTTTATGAATAAAGAATTTGAAACGTAGACTTAAACTTATTTGAAACTTACGCATAGAAGCAGAATCGAAGTACTTCTATAAAACAACTTTATGACCATGCACTGGAAAACGCATCAGCTATATAGTACTAGCAGAGATTCAGGGTTAAAGATAATAATTCATTTATTATTTTATACACACTTATAAATGGGTTACTTTGTGATTAAGCCATTAACCAAATTTGAAAAAACGCCATTTAACATGCTGGAATTTAAGCTTGCTGGTACTCATAAGTATTTAGCACAATAACGTGAGTATGCAGAATCATCTTTCTATTGTTTCAACTTGCCTACTACACTTGTATCCATTTCGTTTTTATACTTACGATTGTCTCCACGTTAGATATCTGCTGTACTAAGCCGAACTGTCAGCTGCATATATCATTGTATTACAATGTGCATGTAGTAGAAACTTGATGTATCGTTTAAGCATACAGCATAATGAGGTAGTTGAGAGTTAACAACAGAACGTCCAGAGACACTGTTTTATGAGATTTAAAATTTTATTGTTGTACGAGTATGAGTATGTTGTTTCATACAAAGGAGTAAACTATATATCTATATCTATATCTATCTATCTGTCTGTCTGTCTGTCTGTCTGTCTGTCTGTCTGTCTGTCTGTCTATCTATCTATCTATCTATCTATCTATCTACCTACCTACCTATCTGTCTATCTGTCTGTCTGTCTGTCTGTCTATCTATCTATCTATCTATCTATCTATCTATCTATCTATCTATCTATCTATCTATCTATCTATCTATCTATCTATTCTATTCTATTCTATTCTATTCTATTCTATTCTATTCTATTCTATTCTATTCATCCATCCATCCATCCATCCATCCATCCATCCATCCATCCATCCATCCATCCATCCATCCATCCATCTATCTATCTATCTATCTATCATGACAATAATGAATGACATGTTAAGGCACTCTCCATAGTGTCAAATAAGCTAGTAATGAATCAGGGTTATCGGTGGGGAAGGACCTTTTGAAGTACTAAGAACGTGTTGCCATTCCATAATTTGATGACGACAAAATATCATATAATATGTGGAAATCTGCTTCCTACGCATGTATAGATAGTGTACCAGATATTCTCCAATATACACTGCTTCGAATGAAATTATATCTGCATGAGTTTGCTTTGAAATGTGTTGAAGAACTTGGTCACTTGGCAGAAGTTTATTAAAAACGAAGTCGGCATTGGAAGCTAAGTATGGTGGTGCTAGAAAGCAATGTATTTAGGTCAATAAGACTAGAAGAGATTTGGGCATAAAAAGTTGAAATTACAAGGATTTTACAAGTTTTGCAGATTTGTTGGATCAAACGTAATAAGAACAATTGAAATAGTAAACATTACAAGTGAGTTTGGAAGTAGTGCGTTCAATGTTTCAGTGTTAGAAAATATGTCCCAAACATTTTAGCAAAGTTCAGCAGATTCTAATTTGAGAACAGTAAAAGTAAAGAAAAAAAATCGACTCATTGTAATATAGGTTAACCAAAACGCTTGTTTCTAGAATAATGCTGATAAGGCTTTCTTCGGATTGAGTCTATGTGTAAAACGTTAGGTCAGCAGAATAGAAACTTTCATTCAAACATCCGACGAATTATGTTCAGGGAAGTTAAAGCAAGTGTAAGTTTTGCCGTCAGAGCCATGGCTTGTGAAACTGGATACACTTTTGTACATTGTCGTTAGAATGTATATGTATGGATAAATGCGAAAAAGTTTGTGCTTCAGATATTTGACAAGCAACCGCACGTAGAATAGGTAAATATACGACTTCAGGTGAGGAAATTGCAAATGACAAATCGACAACAATGTGTCTATAACAACAACAAGTGAAAACTTGTGCTGTACATTGTACATTTTCGTGGATGCTAAAACTAAGGTTGCCCCACTTTTCTTGCCAGTAAACCGCGCTTAAAAATGTCAGCTGTTAAGACAGGTAAAGACCAGAGCATTGGGCATGCCAATTGTCGATGTTATATTTTGGTCGGACAGCATGAACGCTGTGTGGTGGCAACGCAATCAGAACTTTCGTAGCTCATCGAGTGGATGAAATTCAGTCATCGACACGACCAGGTCAGTGACGTTATGTATAAGCCTTGCAGATCCAAGATGGCCACTCATCAAGGAGTTTGGACAATAACATTTTGTGCAACAATTTAACGTGGTGGCAAGAACCAAAAATAAATACTCCTGTCAGATAAATTAAGTGAAGAAGCAAAAGATGAATCGAAAGGCAAGTTCGAGGGTTGTAGTTTCTATACTGTTTTTGGGTCTGATGTTGGTGACAGATTGAATCCAGAGCGGTTTTCACGTTGGGATAAGCAAGTAAGAGTGAATGCATTGCATTTATTTTTAGTAAAAGGTCTAACAGAAGGGGGTAAAATTACTAAAACAAGCAAGAATGTGTCGTTTAATTCGACGATAGAAGAAGAGGTCAGCCCAGTAAAGTGGATTTAATACAAAGACTTTCATTCGATTCGAGACGTCAAGTTATTCAATCACGGACAAGTTGGGTGGCAAAGCTGATAGCTAGAAATAATGAACAAGTGAAGCATTGTGGGACAAGTCAAGCTCTTGCATTATTGTTTTCACCTGCATTATTGAGAAAATACGTGCAGTTTTAATTGGGAATGGAAATACTATGTGTAGCCGCAAAAATGGAAAACGATACAGTAAGTCATGGGGCCTTTACCTGAAATAAGATTTTTTGTGTTTGCGCATTGTGCTGGCCATTTTTACGAGACGGGAGATACCGTTCTAGTCATCGATCCTGGAGCAGATAGTCGTGTCTGCATCGTACAAGTGGTAACTCTAACAAGGATAGCAGACGACGTTTTTTTAAATAAATTACACAAAATTTAGGTTAGGTTATTATGTTAAGATAACTTGATTTCCGTGGGTGTTATTAGTGTTTTTGTTTGTTTCTGTTATATCGCTCCAACTCATAGCCTCGGGGCAGCAGCATAAAAAGATCGCTCTCCGTGGCACGACTTGGTCCTTGGTGTGACCAGGAGTCGTTGATCACCGGAGCGAAGAGCTCTGCTCGGTTGATGGATATCTGATATGTAGGCTGGTGCAGTGCCATTAATCGCACGGAAAGTGTGCACCAGAGCCTTGTAGTCGATTCGACAACATACTGGTAACCAGTCTTAATCCACAAGAACTGGAGATATGGGGTCAGATCGATCGCGCCAATGAGAAGACGAACTGCCGAATTTGAACTCTTTGTAAACAGTGGATGAGGTTATTTGGAAGTCCAGTTAACATTGCGTTGCAATAGTCCAGGCGTGAAGTAATGAGTCCATGAGCCAGTGATTGTAGTGCGCTTTCAGACAAGCAGCGTCTCAGGCAACCTATTTTCCTTAAATGCATAAAGCAAGACAGTGCAAATGATTTAACTTGGTGGTCCATGGACATTGTGCTATCAAACACAACACCAAGAATTCTTAGAGATTCACTGAACAAACATGCCATTAATGGTGATGGAAATATCGAATATATCCGGTGATGACCTCTTAGGCGCAAAAAGTAACATTCGGTTTTATCGCTATTGAGCTTAAGAAAGTTGGTATCCATCCATATGCGGATGCCCTACAGACAGGCTTCTAAGCGCTGGACAGCTTGTTCGCGATTCGCAACACATTTGCGCTTAAAGAAGACGTACAATTGTGTATCGTCAGCATACATGTGGTAGTCCGGGCCATGTTACCTGATAAGATCACTTAGAGCCCGTGTGTACAGGGTATAGATTTTAGACCCCAGAACAGTCCCCTATTGTACACCAAATTTGAGCTCATGGGGCTTTGAGCAGTTGCCTGATATATACACTGACTGATGACGATTACTAAGGTACGAAGCGAACCACTTCAATGCTACACCGGAAATGCCGACACCAAATCTTAAGCGGTCAATAAGTGTCTTGTGGTCCAAAGTATCGAAGGATGCTGATAAGTCGAACATAGTCATAACTGCCGCATCACCCGAATCAATGATTTTAATATATCAGACTGAACAGGAAGGAGTGCCGTTTCAGTCGAAAGAAACTTAGTGTACGCACTCTGATATGGTTCAGAGAGTGCATGGACATTGAAGTTCGAATCAAGCTTATTAGCAAAATTCTGCATCAAGAGTTTTGATAGAAAACTCAGACTGGAGACAGGACGGTAGTTCTTGTCAACCTCCGGGTCAAGGCCAGCTTTTTTAATGAGCGGGGTGATGTGAGCCACCTTGAGTGACTCGGGGACTGAGCCTTCACGCAACGAAGCGTTCACTTTTTATTTAGTAGTCGCACAAGTTCATCAATAAACTCTTTCATCAACCACGTTGATAGAGGGTCCAATGCGCAAGACTTTTTTGGACAGGCCGTGATGAGTTTCCGAATCTCCTCATCGCTTGCAGAAGTGAAGCATGAAAGAGTAGACTTAGTTCTGGACCTGATGGAGATAGCACGAGTATGACGGCCTATCCCATTACTGATTTTCATGATCTTGTTGTCAAAAAACTCACTGAAATGTTTAAAGAGGTCGATGGTCGATGAGTGCTCCGGAAGCACAAGGTCGATACTTTCACAAAGGAGATGTTTGACAATGCGGTATATGTCCTTGTGTTGGAGCCGCAGTCTTCAATCTTGGAGTTGTAGTAAGACTCTCGTGCTTTGACCAGCATTGTGTTGACTCTGACACTGAGCCCGGTACATCTGATGATGAATTTCCAACTTAGACTTGATCCACAGACGTTCAAGACGACGTTTCTCCCGTTTTTGCATCATAAAGCTCGTCGGAGAACCAAGGAGCATGTGGTCGGCGTGTAATGTTCTTATGCTGTAACGGGGCATGCTTGTCGGCTAGCCTCCTTACACAGATATTGTAAGCATCAACAAATTGATCACAGCTTCCTTGCATGATGTTGAACTCAGGACACGTCCTCATGTCATCACGTAATCCAGTTTGATCAATCGAGCGATATTTACGATAGGATATGGATTTGACGGGGTTGGCAGGTTTTTCAAACACCGTTTCGAACTGCACTGCCAAGTGATCCGTACATGAGTGGCCACTGTTATCCAAAATAGCTGGATCGAACACACTGACGTTAGATACGACTGCACTAGTGTCCTTTGTTATGACAGGATGTGGCCTTTCTGATGTGTGGCATCCTTGACAAGTTGATGAAGTCCACAGATCTCAAGAGACTCGAGAAACTGGCAAGCGTCACGATCTAACTGGTCATCGAGAAGAAAGTTTAAGTATCCAACTACAACGAGCTCGTATGGCCTGATACTGTGCGCATTTATGAAATGAGACCATTCCTCAAAGAAGACAAAATTTTGCAGTTCATTGGACCTGGCAAGCGGAGGACGGTAGAAGACGGACAGGTAGACAGTCTGCCGAAGAAGCTCGATGCGACAGTCCATGTACTCAAAGTGAGAGTATTGCTTATTGGCAGTTGAGTCGTTGACTCTGACTTGCAGGGCGGACCTGAACAATAAGGCCACACCTCAACCATCCTGACGAGGAACATGTTGCAGTTGGTATCCCGTTGGAACAAGTTCTCTCAGACAGACATCATCAGTAGATGAACCAAGCCAAGTCTACGTTATTGCTACGATGTTAAAGTCATGACTGGTGACAAAATCGGAGAAAGAGATTGTCTTATTTTTCTGAGAACGGACATTTACACAGCACAGCTTCAGAAACTTGCGGTGTGCCTGTCTAGGGTGACCATGGTTGACACAGGTGACTTGAATGTGGTTGTCGTTGCTGGGCCCCTTAGATCCACGGTGATCTGACTCAGTAAGCGTTAGAGGGTTGACCGTGTGCGTTACAGGAAAACTCCTTTAAATGGACATGGTTGAATCTGCTTCACAACATTAAACCTAGCCTTCACGCCACTTTCGGTAACCGACATGGATTTCCTAAATTAGTGACTTTTTGGTCATGCTGAAGTAGCTCTGACACATTGTACACTGTGGTACAAGTAGTATATAAGGAGTTCAATGAAGTGATCACCGGAATGTGACTAGGGTCCTTTGAAAAATACAAGACGTGAGTTAATTTTCCCTTTCTAAGCCCAGCTGACAGACCTCTGTGTGTTGACTTGAGTGAGCGATTATCTGTGGAAATTTCATGAGGCAGCCCTAGTTTCCATTTCACCAAATCAGGCTTGACTAATCGTTTTGAACCACTGAACCCGAGTTCCCTCAGCTGATCTCCTTCGTACTGGATAACACACATACTAACTTGTGTACACACACCGATGGAATTAGCTTCAGTTGGAGTAATCCACACCAAACTAGAGTCGCTGTGAACCAGGAACATTCACAAAGAAGCATAGTTTAATCAAGAACAAATCTGAAGGGCAGCCGTCACTTCAGCGCACACTTCAATATCAGCGCATGTAAATTATGTATATTTTTCATAAAAACACACTTATAACACTTATAATGTTATTCTAATATAAAGTTTGTTTTTCCCAAGTTTTGAACGATAAGAATTGAACGTTATTTTAATATTTCTTTACAAAAGAATAGGGGATAACAACAACAAGTTCACTCATTTTAGTAGTATGAAAAATGTTGGAGCGTTTGTAACCACATCTTGACAAAAATATCACTGTTGCTTAATAGAAATTAATTAACAAGTAATAGATTTAAATAATTGTGAAGCTTCACTATCACAAAAAGCTGCGTTGATGTACAAATATAGACAACACGATTGAATTTCAGTCATGTTGGCGACGTCCAGCTAATTATTGGCGGAGGAAGACCCCCGACTTATGCCAGGGTAGAGCCACCTGCACACGGTTAGCTGGAAAAACCCCCACATGAACGCGTTGATGGGTTAAGGAGTAACAAATCAGCGACTCTAACCGCTCGGCCACGGGCGCCCCTTTGTGTTTGTTAGTGTTAAAATTAAAGAGACATACTAATGATCCTATTAAAAGTGTTTCGATTTTAAAATAATGTTCAATTTCATATGGCGCTGATGAAAGAAATTTACTTATCATAAAAATGATTTAGTATTGTATCTAAATAGTATTGGATATGTTACCTCAGGAAGGGTAGATACATCCAGAGACGTAGCCAATGCCAGAATGCTTCTTTGTTTATAGACGTAAAATATTGATAGTGTTAGAATATGTAATTTGTTGTTTGGAGTCATTGTTTACTTTTCTTTTATCACTTATTTTAAATCTCATTGCATTTATGTTGTTGTGCTGAGCCTAATGTTGCTTTAGTGTGATGTCATGTGTTGTTTCCGGGACAAGACAATGAAAATATATTTATACCATTCTCGAATGTGATGTACCATAAGTCAGTAAGGATATCCGTAAAAAATGTAGCTCTTATCATATCATCTTACTGTTAACAAGATACCATGTGCTTTTTTAAACAGTGAATTTTAAGACTTAAAATCCGCATATAAGTAATTTGTTATGCTTGTATATCTACCAGTTGACACATTTAATATTAGTACTTCAAGAGTGTCAATTTGTGTGTATGTTTGTGCGTTACTGTTTTTTGGATGAATGCGTATCTCATTGTTTTCATCATAATAATCAAGTTTGCAAGTGTTAACTGACAATATTTTACTTCTTCATGATAAAATTTAAAATTTTATTGGAGACCTGTACGTCGGGTCTGGTTTGTTAATTAAAGAATTTAATTAAACTTGTAGTTTTACATTACTACTTTCACTTTTTGTGACAAAAAAAAATGTAAATTTTAAGTCAAAGATATAAATTTTATAATTAGACTGATTAAAATCATTTTTTTTGCATAATAGTTTCAATTCTATTAAAAAACTTAATGCATAGTCAATAAGAATGTTACCTTGAATAACACTGGATTGTGTCATTCATGTACAAATGTACCACTACAGCATTATAAGTGTTGAATGCATCAATTAAAGTTTTGATCATGTTTTCGTGTGTAATTGTATTATAGTTTTGATAATGCTCATCATTAAGAAGAGGCAAACGTTACGAAAAGCATTCGTGTATAGACCTGATTATATTCCAAAATTATTCAATTTTATTTGTTAAAATCTACTATAGTGAGTGAGTGGTTGTGAAAGGGAACTATGTAGTTCATTTCCACAACCGCCGCAAGTGCATAAGCTATAAATCGTGTTTAGGGAAAAATATCAAAACGACAACAACAAAACAACAACAACAAAACAACACAACACCGTCCTGACAACACCGTGAGAGCTTGATCATAAATCCGACTGCACTGACAAAATCTAGTTAGGAATGCAGTGACTTACACAAAATGGATAGCGAACAACAGATAACGTACAATGAGAGCGAAGCTAGCAGCACACACTTTACTGTTATATCTATAAGAAGGTAGATAAGACTACAGACTATCCGTAACAATTGTCCATTTCTTGTTTTGAAGGTTTTGTAGTAATAGCATTTTTCTAAAGGGAGTTAGTATTGCTTTAAACTGTTGACATTTACCTACATTTCTATTCTTTGAACCGTTATTTTACCACATATGTTATCAAAAGAAGGAGGTTGAAACCCTGCTGTCAAAATGGATTCCCCTGCCGACATTGAGTGATGAACACTGATAAAGATGTTTGCCTTATAGATAATAAGGGAAACGCTGGAAATGTTTAAAGGTGACAGCAATAAAGTATACACGGCTCTGAACAGAAATAACTTGAATAAACGGTTCTACAAGTAATTATTTTGAGTGCAAAATCAATAGTTATATGTTGATATGGTAACCAATAGTTAATAGTGACTTTCATATCGATACATAGACTTAACACACCGTGTCAGAGCCTGGTGTACAGTAGATTGAAATTAAGCATCTCCATTAATGAACGGTTTATGCGTTGTGTAAGATGGTAGTTAACTAAACATTTCATATTGTTCGCAAAAGTATATCTACATTTTTACAACAGATTAACACAAGTGCGGATGGACAGAATTGTTTTCGAGATGGCCGACAGAGGTGACGTAAAAAGTCATGTGTTTTTGTATTATGGAAAATACTAAAGCGGCACAGAGTCGATTTTAGCTTGTTTAGGCGTACATACCTTTGTTCCACTAATACATATTAAGACATAAACAAAAGAATATCATCTTTCACGATATTGCTAATCGCCCACGGTTCTTAAAACACTAATTATTTTATAACTGTTTCTGATAAATAACATCTGTATATTACTTGGTAAACCTTCTTGTTAATACATTCATGGTGGTGGCAAAATAGTATAATTACTCACATCCTTTTTCACTCTAAAAGGCAGATACACATTTTTTTAATTTACAATTACACGCGATTCTGCTAACTGTGTATGACAGCCGTACGCATTACACTGATTGGCTTGAAGCATCAAAAGCATCTTGTACTCTTTTATCTTGAACCTGAAATGAAGTTTACCTGTTTTTGCTGTTGTAGGATTAATTGTTGCAGCTGTTGTCGATAGAACAGTCGTGGATGATGTTGGAGCCGTTGCACTGGTTGCAGATGGAACACTCGTGGTTAGTATTCGGTCTTTTGTATTGATTGCAGATGGAACACTTGTGGTTGGTGTTTGGTCTGTGGTATTGGTTGAAGATGGAATAATAATGATGACTGTTTAACAATTAATTTTGTGTTAAGTACACAATGTGGACATTGATAGATGTTAGTGGAGTTTTCCTTTTCCGAATTCATAACATTTTGTAAATTGTGCTGATACACTATTCAGACAAATGATAAGTATTCCAATGGGAATCGTCTGTGGCCCCTGATACTGATACCAGAGATTTTTAATAATGATTTGAGTGTAATTTTAGTTAATCTTTTCAATGTTCACAAAATATGAGTAAGACTGTAATAATTTAAATATATCTAAACAGCACAGAGGAAAGGCGAATGACATCTAGTCCATGTGGTAAGCTAACTAGTGTTGCTTCAGGTTTGTCCAATGATTGTGTATATTAACGAGTTTTTATCAAATGTGTTATTGTTATTCTCTTTCTACTCTGCAAAGTGTGTCTTACTTATCTGTCCGACAATAAATCCTTCCAAGAAACAAGGTAGGTCTAGAAGACACAGAATGACCCATTTCAGTATTCGCATCCTCAGTTTCAAAGAGAACCAACCTGTAAAAGTTAAACTGCCAAAATATAAGATGCACGTTCTTTATACATATAGAATGGGTGGATGAACATATATATAAAACATTTGACAAATGCTGCTACTTTTAAAAATGTAAAATGTCTAGATTCTTATAGTGCACCAAACGTTTTGTTGACTTAATAAAATTGTGAATGTAACTTAAAACTATTTGCATCTCGTATAAACCTACTTTAAATAGTGAATGTTAAACATAAATTTTAAACAAAACATGCATAAATATTAAACATGTCTTACTGTTGTAAGTTGCAGTCCTTTTATGTCCTTTCTGTTCTTACACAAAAATGATAAACGCACTTTCACCAAGGGTTATCTCAAAGGGGAGTATTTTCCGATTTGAAAATACGCCGCGGCATTGGGGTCATGACGATAAAGACGAGTAAATAGTGTGAAAAGAAACGTAAAAGGACTAACTATATTGTATACCAGTATTTACATGTTTTAGAGAGACGTCAATCGAAGCAAAAGACACACACAACAAATTTACCTTTAATCAAACCTTAAAATACCGTTAAATGCCGTTAATGCCACTTAGAACAACACATCATATCATACTTTAACCAGTGTCCCTATTGCTATAAATAATATCATAGGATTGAAATAATTTATATATTTTGATTTCCGATTCTACTTAACTTAGTGATTTATAAAAACATACTTTTTGCACTTAATCTATCAAGTGAGTCATTTAATAATTAAAATATATAAGACAAAGACCTATGAGCATTGCAACATATACAAATATTTTAAAAGACACTCGACCAAGGTATTCACATGTAAAAGTGAGAACAACTCTGTGACGAGTCATTTAACAATAAGAGCAAAGCCAACAGTATCCGCCTTGGAACGGTAAGGCAGCAATATAGACCGACTAGGGTGCTTAAACCATTTTTACTGACTTGTGTCCATTTTAAGATAGATCATTCATTGTTCTGTTTGGTAAATATTGTGTAACTTAAAACATTAGTTTATGTTTGGCTGGAAATGATGCTGCTGACTCTCCTTTCTGATGTGGCATTGGGTTGTGAAATGAACACATAAGCTGATACGTGATAAATTCCATGGCCTTGAATTGATAATATTCTTAATGATTGTATACGCTTACGATAAACATCAAATGCACTTCTACAGAGGAATGATAGTCCATATCAGCATTTACTGTCTACGACCATTTAACCATTAATAGCGGAACTAAAATAGAATATTATGTTAAAGTTAATAGCTTGATTTCCACTTTAAATGTAAATTCGAAACCATTAACAGCGCCTGTTTATTTTGTAAATTTCGCTTTCAACTTCCGAATGCTGAAGATATTAAATAATTTCCCTTTAAAGGTGGTATCAGAGAGTTTTGTACATTAAATAGCTAATAAAACTACTTGATGTTATTTGAATGAGCTACCTTTGTTACCGTATTACTAGTTTGTACATGTAATGAAGTAGAATGACCAGTCTGTCTATACAATAAGGATAACCCCCAAGATAAGATGAAAAGCAACTTGTTTTAATCAGTGTTACCATATATTTAATTGAAGGCCATATAAAAAGACATGTTTAGCTCAACATTTAGCGATGTTTTAAGCTTTAAACTATTTGTTCTGCTGTATGTGACGGCGTCACATGCGATGAACAGACCGTGTGTCCAAAACATACGATGCCGCAGGTACTATCTCTGATAACATATACAAAGTGAAATTTTGTAGTGGGAGAATTTGCACACTTGCTTTTGTTCTATCATATGTTAGAGGTCATGTATAGGATTACATCACGGATTGGTAATTCAAACCAATTTCATTAGCTTACTTTGATAAATTGTGCCGGTTCTATGTTTGAAAATCTAACAAATGTGTTTAAAGCATAATTTATAATTGGTAGTACTAAATCAAGATTAACCGAAGATTATTTCATTTCTACATGACCGACCCTTTCAAATGCATTGGGGTATTTCTATAGCATTTTCGAATACTTTCTTTTGATTAAACATTACAATGTTATAACTTGAAACTTTGTGCCACTGGCTAAATTAGTTCCGAATATGCTTAGTCTTATTAGGATAGTATTGCTAGTTTTACTTTTGTGTAAAATAAAATTATCAAAAAAACGACCTTTGAGTTTGTTAAATACTATTCTAAAACTATCACTTTTTCACCTCTATCAGCAAAGAAACATTCGTGATAAAATAAATGATAAATCACGGCATACATCGGGACTATTTTATTGCAATGGAATAGCTGTTCCCTTTAGTTTCACTACCCATTTTCTTATTGTTGACAAAGCTGACATGCTGTGTGATACGTTGTTCTGTTCGTTCACATGATCTTCACCCGAAACTTTACCCTATCTTGGAAATTAACGGTTTTCTTATTTAGTTAAATTTGACGTTACTTAAAACATAAGTATTAAACTGTGATACAAATAAATAAAAAAATATGTAGTTTGTTGTTATTCCTTTAGAAAGAAAATAACCAGGAAGTAGGTGGGGGTGAAACAGAACAGCCGAACAGGGGCAACAATGCGTAAACTGTAGTCCGCATTTGTGTCCCTTTTAAGTCAAAATTGCTTGTACAACGTGTTAGAATGGAAATAAAATTTTAAATTTCCGTGATTTAGTGCCCAGTATATCACGGATTATCGCTCAGATATTGGGAGTTAGATTACGTAAAATACATATTAACAACTTCAATAAACATAAACATAACCATCCTTCACTAGGAAAGAACCATTACCATTAAATCATGTATTATATATATTCCGTCATTGAATAGTCGTTTTTTTCCAAATATCATCTTCTCTTCCGGCCTTAATACTTTTGTTATTAAATATATATGTTGTGTCTATACCGGCTCATTTTCATGCACAATATGTATAAAGGCGTGTAAACATGTTTAAGGATAAATAATAGCTCTTACATTTGATTTGATAAAATCTGTGCCCAGTTTTCAATATGTCAGTAATGTGTATAATAATATACCCACAAACGACTATGCATACGTTTAAGATGAATCATGATTACAACCCCTTTGTCCGTTTTCTGGTTTTGGTTTCGCATAAAAACAACACAAAAAAAACAAAAACACAACATCCCCCCCCCCCCCAAAAAAAAAAAAAACAAAAAAAAAAAAAACAACAACAACAAGACAACTAGTCTGATTATATTCTATTCTGAAACCGTACCTTCTAATCTAAAAAAAAAATAAAAAATCCATATCATCCTCTCAGCAAATGTTAAATCCCTTTTGTAGTATTTGTGCAATTAAAACTCAACAACTTCATAAATTGTAAAACGTAAATATAACTAAAATAAAATATATTTATTTATTTATTTATTTGGGTTTTACGGCACACCGACACTTAACAGGTCATGAGGCGCAGAATAAAAAGAAGTCAGTTCAATGCGAACAGAGAGCAATCATGTAAAAACTAAACTATGTTAGTAAAATATAAAAAATACAAAATCTATCAGGTTAAAATAATGTGAACTACAATCGAAAATATGTTGATATATTAACGGTTTAAAAATGTATAACGGTTGGTAAATTAACAGTTTAAAAATTTATAACTCATTAAGAATACTCATCTCGTTCAAGAAGCAAACAAGTTTAGAATCCGACACGGCACAGTTGCACTTTGTGTCATTTGTATAACACTTTTTTTTTGCTAGAAATGATCAATTAAACGATTAAAAGATACATTCAGGTATGCATAGTTTGTTAATTTGTTAAATTGGCCTTTGTGAACAAAGTAGTGTAACGGTATACGTTAAAATAAGTTAATTCAATACACACATTTTGAAGTAGCACTATGTGGCTATATTTTTCTGTCAAAACACAACATTTCTAATTATAAAGTCAGGATCAGTTACATATATTATAACACGTAAAGCACATATAATCACGGGGTAAGCTGTCGAGTCAGCTAAAGTTGGTATAACATTTTACATATGTTTAATGTATCTTTTCTATCTTGCAGATCTTGTAGCCTTTGTGAAAAATGCTTAATTATTTTATAAGTAAGATAACATTTTAAGCATCCTTATTTACGAATCGATAAGCAGTAAAAATATTATGAGATACACAATATACATGTATGTTAAAAACTTTTTTGTACGATGAAGATAAAATTACCTCGTTAGGCGAGTGTTAGCATTAATGTCTCACACACTGCTTATAGGCAGCTGATGGCGGTAGTAAAAACATATCTTGCTTATATGTAACATGCGGTTTTATGATGCAATCTAATGTTGAATTGTTTATTTTACACACGCCAAATGTCAATTGTTCATGAACATATGCTGTTCATACTTAATCATTCCAATCAGCTATAACAAACAGTTACCGCTGATAAGTATTCAATTACTTATGACACTGTTTAAACTAGGTGATCCGGACTTCTGTCATGAGCGGCAGGAATTCGCTTGTCGTAGAACGTTGGAAATTTCCTAGGATTGTTCCACATAGCTGAGCGATTAATCCAGAGGTACTCCAATCAGCTAAACAATCGACAGAGCAGTTGCTGTAAGGTTATAACGGGGCATATTTTCCTATCCCGACAGTAATGTTTAAATATGGAGGACGTCAATGGTATCAACAACATGAATGTATTAACATTTGAAGTGTTAATCTTGTGGAATTGTTGCTGTTGAAAATAAACATATAAGGCGCGACGTTTTGCAACATTGAATTGATAGTAATAGAAATAGCACAATTAGTTTTTGAAAGACAATTATGAACTTGTATAGCATTCCAGGTATGGATGTTACATTGTAACAAGGGTCGCTCATTAAACGTTTCTTTCATGAATGTTGCACATACTAAAAAACACATGTGTTGAGTTTGTTCTGAAAACAATTTACCTTGCAGCGTTGCCTTATGTGTACAGAAGAAAATATTATTTGAAGGGTGTTCAAATCCCGGAAATGCATTCATATCAATGTGAATGCATCAATAACATATGGATTGACTATTCTTGAAGTTGGTTTGGCTTTACTCAGGAAACAAACAAATCCATTGTCAGGCAGGAAAAGTTTCTTTAATCTGCGAGAAAACATAATTTACGCGCCTCATAACTTTCATTTCCGCTTCTTCTTTATTCATCTGCAGTGCTGCTTTTTCTCTACGTACAAGCTAATATTCCTTGCAACAAACCAGGATAATATTTCTTTGATATGTTTCTAAAAATTTCAAGCGCCTCCATACTTTTCACAACTAATACATTAGTGTTTTTGTTCATGAAAATGGATACGTGTAAATCTGATTGTTTTAATGAGAAAATAAGCAAAATTTGCCTGCATTTTGCTCTAAAACATCGATATGGCCCATGTCTATGAATAGAGTTGGTTTGTCCATATTTTTGTTAAAGTATCTGAATGGGTTACTACCCGTCTCAGACAAAATTACGCTCTTAAAGTAAGAATGAACATTTTCTATCCACCACTTCAGATTTTAGTATCAGTTTATGTTCTAAGAAAGATTTTAAGATCCCTTGTGTCTTGTATTTCCCGATTTTATATTTCTCTCTGAAGGCTTGAAGACTATCACCGCGTGGGTTCGAGACTCGTTTGGACTTAATGTAAAGTCTTCCAGCTGACCTGCTGCGCACCGGTGATTCTACCTAGACATTTGTCTGGGGTCTTCTTCTACCAAAAATAGCTGGACGTCGCTATAATGATTGTAATAGGTCGCTGTGATGTCTTTTAAAAGAAGGTTTGGTGAAAAATTGAGCATGTGCTTACCGGGCGTTGTAGCTAGTAAAATGGAGAAAATGCTGTTTTTACTTTTAGTAATATCGCACCGACACATTACTAGTCATAATATCGAAGTCTGAAGGCATGAATCGCCAATGTGTATTGCACTGGTATGATGCAGATATTTAAAAAGCGAAGACGTTAAGCGTACCGCATAACACATAAAGTAAACGGACATGTCCGTTCATCAAAGATATATGTTAAATAATGTTTATCTAAACAATCTATTGAGATGGCATACAAAGAACCTACAATATAAACTGAACCTTAATAGCAGTCTTTACACAAAGGCGTAAGTGTAATGTTTAGTCTCAGCCAGTTTTTCATTACAAGCTGATTAGAGACAAAAATGAAATATAGCAAACCTTATGACAGAGCTCTAGCGTCGTACTTTCAACGGGGGTTTAATAAAATTAAGCAGTGGAAAAAGCATACGTATCTGGAAAAAAGTTATATCGTGATTAAACAAAGGAATGTCTAAATTGTATTTAGGGGACGGGAGATGGCCTACTTCTAAATTATCAAATAGATTAAATATTTAACAACCAAAAGCCACTAGAGAGCATTTAAGTTCTTCATGTATTTTTGTATATGTTTTTTTTTGTGGAGGACTTCTCAAAAGGCGTGTGTTGTATATTAAAGGTTGTTTTTACTGAACTTTATACCCACGTACATATTGCTAATACCGCTTGTCAGATGTAATCTCATGTCATTAAGATATATTTTCGGTATTGGTTAATCTGTTAGAAACAGATAAACTAAAATCAATATATAGTGGGTTTCTTTAGCTTTCGTTCTATCTTATGCCCAGCGGTAGAGTCTTCTTACCGATTGTTTGACATGGACGGCGATGGTCTACCACCTTTTCATTTAAATAGGTGTGTGCACTTAACTATACGTTTGTTGACATTGTTAGTGATTTTCTTATACAGGTTTTCGTTAAAACAGTGTTGTTAAGACCTCACAATGACACAGACAGTGATACACTGGTAACAGTTTCTTTTAATTTTGTTAACTCGTGACTTTGTAGTTTTCGTCACAGAATGACACAGAATTTTATGTGTCCCAGTTATTCCGCGTTGAATTTAATCAGAGCCCGTGCCTGAAAAAAATGGCACTAGAGACTAGTAGCAGATCCAAACGGCTGAAGTGCATAATTCGTGCTTGTCTTAAATGGTCTTCAAATCACATTTAGGAAGTTGTGTAACATTGATGACTTTTATGTTTTCGACAGTTCTTTTCTACTGCAATGCTTTCATCAAGTTGCTAAAATGTAATTGACTTCCGATCTACATCATTTGTTTCTTCAAGAAAAATCCTCTTAAATTATGTTTTAATGATCGCTCTTCTTTGGCACGCCTGTGTGCTTTCACTCTGGTCACTTTCCTCTTTCTTGCTTGAATCTTCCAGAATAGGCCTTATGGACGCATCCAGGTGTTCAAGATCTGTTCCTTATCGTTTTATTGTAATCAAACTATTAATTAGCTAGCCCACTGAATTTGTTAATTGTTAAATTGTCAAGCAATTTTTGTCGTTGTCAGGTACATGAATAGAAAATCGTGGCATCTTTACTGGAACCTTGCGCGAATTGTCCTTCTGCATCACAGCAATTTATTTGTAAATAATTCTCGATTTTTTGCACCTCTATTGAATATATACAGCATAAAACTGCAAAGCATATAAACCAAATTATGCAACCTTTTGCCATTCACCCGTCGTATCTGGGTCAATTGTTTATTTAACGGTGGCTATTTGGCATTCCTGCGATGTACCTGGTAGCGGGGTAAAAGGTAAATGTATTTATAATCTTTACAAAAAAGCGTACTATTTCTGGACTTTTGATGCCAATTGCTTTAGATGCTGAAATTAATGAATTCTTATTTAGAAATCTCTATAAAATGATGTCTTTATTTTGTTTAAGTATATAGTACTAAGTCATAATCAATTTCAGATTAGTTCTGCGAAATTAGGTCCAGATCTTCTTTAGCAATTACGGGTTTAAAATTCTATAAACCGACCTTGGGCCTAATTAAAGCAGAGTTGAATCTTTCTTATTGCTGTTGGTATTCTATGGTTTTATTTTCTTCTTTTACAGAACGATTTCATTACAGAAATTATACAGAGCAACCTCCGGACAGAGATACTATGTTGGAGATAAGGGGTCATGCTTTTCTATACACTTGCGAGAGATGACAAAATTGAAACGCCCCTGCCAGAACGGTTGGTGTCGCAACTTGTAACTCCTCAGCTCCTCACAGCATGGGTTCCAGTCCCTGTCGGGGCGAGATCTTTCATGTGGGGAGGTCTTCCAGCTGACATTCGCTTCGTCGGTGATTCGTCTCAGACAACTGTGTAAGTGGGGAGGTCTTCCAAGTGACTTTCGGTGCGTCGGTAATTCTTATCAGACAACTGTGTACAATCAAACAATATTTAGTGTGACGTCGCCAGTATGGCCATAATTGTATCGGTGCAGTGTTACAAAATAAAAAATAACAATAATGATGGTTCCAAAATATTAATTAGTTCATGTTTGAGACAATCAGAAGCAAAATCCATTTGCATGCATAACAATTACTTTAAATCATACTGCAGTTGCTTAGATTTAATCACCTGTCTCTTACTATATTCAGAAAACAACAACAACTTCTCTTGTTATTGAAATCATACAAAGTTAGACAATAATACTTAAAAGTAGGCAGTATCATGCTTTTATATAAACAAAAACGATAGGTTAAACATAAAAACCACGGGTTGTATCTTAGCATCACAAATATGTTAATAACAACCGTAGATAAACTTACGCCAAGTGAGTGGCCTTTTCTTTAAAATATACATTTACAAATTAAGTAACGATTTTTAATAGAGAATATTTTCAAAGTTTACTGCATTTTATAGTACACAAAAATCCCTGCAGGTAGTTGATCAATTTAAACGCATAATATAATGCATTGATATTAGTGAATATTTCAAGGAGAATAACCCCACCTTTGTTTAAATCACATAAATCATTCTTTAAAACTAGCGAAGACCATTCGCTTACCTTTATATTATTTAAAGGATCGGTTTTCGTTTTAAATAACACTAGAAAACGTATTTGTCTATAAATGTTGGAGTTTTAAATAATATATCCAGCGACAGAGAAAGGAAGACACAGACAAAAACGTAACAAAAAAGGTTTGTTTTGAATGGAATCTGAATCCCAGCCAAGATGTAAAACATTCAATTATTCTACTGACTACGCCTCGGTGACTTAGTATAAAACATGTTGCGCTATTTGCGCATAAACTCTTAAACTAACTATTATACTAATACCCTAATTCTTGTGAAAACAAAATTACACACTCGCATTGCAGTTTATAATAACTAAATGATGAAAAGGAAAGTCATTGATGCGAAGCATCAAAGGTGTCGCGAAAACTGAAAAGGAAAATGGATTGAAACCAGATGTGAGCCAGTAACAAGGCATATTTGAAAAGTTACGGTTTCTATTTGAAATGTTTTAGTATGCTATTAATCTCAAGGAAAATATGTATAACGTTTTTTCCCGAGACCATAGAATGGTTTAAAGCAAATTAAAAGCAAAACCCGACACCATTTAATATTTCTTCCAAGATGTAACATATGTAAAAAAATATGTTGGCATTTTTAGTGACAGGGCTAGGGTTTGAATTTAACAACCTCCGATTTAAGGTCCAAAATCATAATCTCTTAACCACAAACATTTCAGGGATGCTATAAAAGCATTCCTACACGCTGGCAGCAATGGAAAAGCACACATTTTAGATGACCTTAGAGATGTCGTTTTTGTATATTGCGAGTATATTTAAATGTTGCATAAACATTGCACCTAAAGTCAGATTAACCGTGCATACTCAATGTTCAGAACCAGTTTTTACTGGCTACTGACTGTTTCGTTGCTAACAGATAATCTCAATTTGTTAACATGCAGTCCAAACATGGAAGGACGTACAGAAGAGCATTCCTATCTACTTTTGTAAGTATGGGCTTACAGAGTCCCCATGTACATTTACATTCAAGGTTTAGAAATAATTTTATAATAAAAAGAATTAAACAAAGTCTCTTTTTGACATGTATACATGAAAGTTACAGACACACACAAAAATAAATAAATAAAAACTAATACATAAAATAGAACGCCGTTTACCAAATAAGGACCGGTATTTCATCAGTGTTTGAAACATCTTTCCCCTTTTGCAAATTTTAGTAATCATTCCATATATAGGCGTCGCGCTCCAGCGCGTCGCCAATAAACTGTCGCCAGCAGCGGTTTAAGTCAGAGCTGGAAAGACAATATATATGTTGTACATAAACACTATTACTTTATAATTGCCGAATACTAATTAGCGTCGAGACCCCATTTGCCAATGTCTTCATCATCCGGACTCCACCGTTTACAATCATCAGATGGACTCACATCGTAGAAGAGTGGACACAGCCGATGGTCACCTAGACAACACCTGAAGTATTCGTTGATTGTGTCTACAGCACCATTTTCAAATGATACAAACCCACCATCTACTGAATTTGTTTTAAGGGCGCCGTGGCTGAAACGATACAGTAGAATGCATTTTAAATTGTATACAAGTATATAAGACTGACTGTGTTAACGTAGCCTTTTGTCAGGAAAAGTTCCATACGCAATCTAAAACCGTATTGTCAATTGTCGAATATAAAACAATATGTAAAAATGAAAATCGTATAAAGATACCTCCTTAATTCTTCGGCTATCTAAGTATCCTGAAGATGATACAATTGTTTAGAATATAAACATGGGACTGCTTTTTAAATGCAGTCAATTGTTTGAGGTTTTAAATTGCTCAACAACTATCGTCTACGGGCGATTCCAGCAAATGCTATGTAGAAAGGGCAATTAGGGTTTAATAATTAATATTAATCATATCGAAAGATCGGTTTTTTCCAACGTGGCTTATGTGAAAATCTCCTTCGGTAAACAGCCATAAAGGCTTAAAAAAGTAATGAAACAAGATGACACTGATAATACTCGTGCATCTATTAAATGTTTTAAACTTATTTGTATGAAGAAATAAAATTAAACTTGAACACATACCAGATTCGTTTGGCATATTATAAACGATACTAACCCATAACAACAGCGCTGTTTCATTCCTTGGTAATTAAAGAACCACTCCTCGTAACAATAGGCAGAGAACTTGTGATCATAAAGCGAGTCATTCTGCAGAAAACCAACTTCTCGGAAAGTGTAGTCTAGTTTCATTATCACTTCCTGGCAGGGACACGGTGTGGCTTTCATAATATTTTCTCTCAACAGTTGGCGAGCAGTCTCATTGGCTGCGAACTTGCGACATAGCGATTGGTTGACGAGAAGATCGGTAACAGTCGTCAGGTTATAGATATAACGACCATTGAGCTCTGTAACAGCGACGAATTCAGGCGACAGACATTCAGTAATTGGTAATATTTTCTTTAAGTTTAAATTCAAAAGAAACGAGAAAAATACATAAACAATAAACAAAATAATACATAAAACACAAGTTTAGATAATATGGTATCTTTTCGCCCTAATGGCCAAGCGGAAGATCTAACTCCCTAATCCGAGCTTGTAACAAGAAGATGCTTAGTATACCAAAGTTATTACATTACTATTGATCACTAGTAACCATACCTGGAACAACATTCGAGCCGTTTGCAAGTTGCGTGAAGTTATTGTTGTTGGCCACAATATGTCCATTCATGTTGGAGTCGCTGTACCCAGCCGAAACGTTACCGGCATCTTTCGGGTCTAGTGTCCATTGTTCTTGATCATAATTAAACATGACGTAGGAAAATAGTCCGTCTGTCGCAAGAATCGCCTGCATCGTGGCATTCTGCACATAAAGGTATGTAATCCATAATGCGTTTGCTTCTTTTGATTGCAAATACATGTGTAAAGATACGTAACGCATCCTGGGTTATGTCTCTTTTATCCAAATATGTAAACAAGACCTATACAAATGCTATGGTAATTGGTAATTCAAATACATTAAAAAAGACAGCTGATGCGTTACTTACATAACCGTTTATAAACAATAGCAAATTAATCAGCATTTTAATACATGAAATATTAGAAATATATAAATCAGTACGAAAGTATCATTATGTTTTTAAAGACAATCTTTTCATTTTGTTTGTTCATGGATTGTCTTAAAATTAATAAAATATATACATCTAGTAGAAATATATAAGCATATTTGAATGAACTCGAGGAAACAAACAGTCACCTAGTTCATTTTCTCTTTTAAATGACCTACTGACAGATCATACATAATCATATATTATTTTTTCAATTATATTTTACACTTCTCTTTAATGCAGTGTTACTGCAATAGACATGAAATGAAAACGTTACCTTCTAGCACTTTCTGTGTACGTTATTTGAAATAAGCTTGTTTTCGAAGTTGATTTTGAAAAAATTAAGTTTGAACACATCTTTCATTACAGTTATCATCTCCGGGCAACTTATAGACACTTATATTTATTGTAATCCTAATATCGTTAAGCAATCGCTTTAAAATTAACCATTGAAAATTTAATTGTTGAACAATATCCAAATACATATATTCTAAACGATATCTTAATTATTGGTATATTGCAATATAACAGTTTTATAATGTCGACAGGAAAATCGAGATCAGGATCTACGTATAATATCTTTCAGAACAGCACTGGCGCGTCACAGGTCTTTTCGATGTGAAATACAATGATAAAAATAAACACGTGATGGCTCAAATCTATTGGTAAGCTAGGTTGTAACAACTGGTGGTTTGAAGGAATTTAAATGGCACTGTATGTAATTATATATATTTAATTTTCAATCCGTTTGTTTTCATAAAACAACTATTCCTTTAAATGTTCAAAGGTTAAGGTAAATCATAAAATGTTTATGAATATATCTGCAATGATTGCGAATTTTGAAAACTGCATGTTTTGACATTTTAAATTAAAAATACATTGCAAGAAAAACAGGGATGCTATTGTATGTATATTTATTTTGATAGGTGAGATCGATAGTAGAATAAGTCTTACATGGTATTGTACTGCTATGTAGGGAATAAATCCGGCTGGTGTTGTCGCGTTTCTCCATGTGACTACCAGAGCAAAGGTGGGATCGAAGCCTTCGTAGCCTTTGTAACGGTTAAAAACTTCCTTGACAATACCAAGATCCGTAAGAGTATGATTGTCAATACTGGTCTTGGACAAATGGTGCACTGACAGTCCGGCTCCGATGATGTTGGTTGTGTCAAGGTTGGCCCAAAGAGGAGCAACAATTGGATAATCCATACTGAAATGCTTCCACAGTTCAGGTGTGGTTGGTCCGTGCTGCTGGTCAATGGGTTTATAACCAAGGGCAATGAAGCCATTCATATTGACCTAAAGAGGAAATTTTGTTGAAGAAGGAAAGAGTCATTCAATTACTTATTTTAACAGTAAGGCAACATTGTAGGGTGTTATAAAAATAAACAAATAAATTAACCATACTATCAAACATATATTGTGTATTGAATTTATAACTCTATAACAGAATCATAATGCAGCATTAAAAAGGACTTACGTATTGTTACATTCGTGTATTTTTATACTCGTAAGGTTTAAAAGAAACACATTGTCATAATTATCTTTTATTAGAGGTTCATTGTATGATAAATAGGAAATTGACATTTTTGGAAAGGCTGACTTTGCACCAGGTATACAATTTGAAAAGCATAATAAGAAATCAATTATGACACTAAAATACACTTTTTAACATATATATGAGTTAAAAATGATCGAAAAGTTAAGACACGGCCATCACCAAATGATAAAACACGTGTTTACAACAATTATGATAACAGTAATCCTGTTTTATGAAAGAAACTTTTTTTTAATTTAAAACCTTGCCGCGTGAAAATAAATTCTGCAAGGTTTTAATTACGTAAAGGCTTGATATTTTGTTATAAGATAAATACGTTCATGTAATTATCCTTTGCACATAATGCTGGAATATTTATAATTTTGCATTATTGAATCAGACATACTCTATAGAATTCGTACTGTTCTCCAAAGTACGGGAATTTATCTGGAAAAGACTCGGGATTCTCTTGGCCTCGGTCATACCGTTTTTGTTCTACTGGAGTTGTCAGATCAACGATGGTCTTTTCTGTAATAGACCAGCATCGCAAAACTATATACCATTCTGTTCCATTATTATAGAAGACGTGATAACAAAGTTAATAGCAATGCGCTGTATTTATAATATATACTTGTATATATAGGGGTTTTGTTTATATTTTGCCTTTATGTTTATACGCTTTTGAGCACGGTGCTCTAATGCTAAAGAAATGACTATCCATCTATTTCTAAAAAGATAAACATGATGATGATGAAAATGATGATGGTGATGATTGTTTTTGCTCTGTCGTTTTCTATCATTAAAAGATATTCATTCTTATGCGTTAGCTTAACAACAGTTTTAGTATCCTTTAGAAAATATAACTGTGTGTATATTCTCAATATCCTTGTCTTGTTGATGTAAATTCTATCAAGGTGAAGAAACAAGCACTTCTGATTTTGTGTTATGGTATATTAGCCTGTCTAGTGCATAACACACGTTACCTCGCAGTTCAATGAATCAACGACAGACAAACACAAAATTTTGTTTATAATTAGTTTATGCTATGATCAACGTTTGTCGGAGTTAACCCCGTACCATTGTTTGAGGTGGGTGGCGTGGCATGTTTAAACTGGTACTATCTAATGATCAATCCCCAATTGAGTAAATATTATATTTATCATTATTAACTTTTATTTTTAATTAATTTATGGCAGCAGTAGACATCGTTGTTTCCGACATGCCAAGTCATGACAAGACCGAATAATTGTAAAAAACGTGTTCCCATTCTTCTTTAATTCTTCTTTAAGGTTTTTATCTATTGGGCAGTCCGATAACTAAGTTGTCTGCCCTTGAGTACTCTCCGAATGCGCATGCGCACTCGCGCTGATTAAAACGTCCGGGGTATAAGTAGAAATTTTATCAGCGTGTATAACACAAACATCGAGTGACATGGAAAGTTAATTTAAGAAAGAAACAAAACCGAAATGGAAAACGCCGAAATATTGTTGCATATGTAAAGGTGTTTATAGCGGGAAGGTGGTCAAAAACAGAGCTGTTTCATTGCATCGATTTCATCAAAACAAACGACTGCGACGCATTTGGATGGTATTATAACACTTCGCCTTCCCTTAACTGGTTACAGTTCGCCCTTGATCGGTAACAGCTCGCCCTTGCTTTATAACATGTCGCCTTCGGATATAAGTGTATACATCAAGAAAAAAATAGTAAATTTGTTAATTTATTTATAACCATTCACATTGTATTTGTTTTCTTCGTCTTTATATACAGTATGAGCACTTCTGATATAAGTGTATACGCCACCCTCGCCCTTAAATCTTTAAGAAATTAAGTAAAAAGAATGTAAACTTGTTAATTTATTTTTTATTATTTCGACACCATTCACATTAAATTTATGCTTCCTTTGTCTCCTTATTCTTTATTATTATTAACATCGTATTATTAGCATCGTAAATTATTATATTTTTATTTTTCATATTTTAAAACTGTTTTAACCAAAGAAAAAAATCTGATCCTCCCAGTACAATATACGAACTGTCACTGTTCCTTGATTTAAATGCAATGTTACATTCTAAAATATGATAATTATACTTTGTGCGTGGTTTATTTCATATTTTATATTTGAATAAAATTCCGCTGTTGCAGAATTTTAATGTTACTTAGTTGCATACATATTTTGTTGCCAATACTTTAATAAGGTTGTCACACTCAAGATGACTTGGGTATGCAGTTATCTTATAATTGCACATAAAAGCGTGAACGTTAATTGATGTTTGCCTACAGTCATTATTGTGGTAATAGCATTCGCACTAATCTTGATTGATAATTAGTCAGTGTGATCTTAATTAATGTTTACCGATATAGACGTATATAAAAAATTAAAATTAATAAATTGGTCAGTGTGTGATCGTTAATTGATTTTTGCCTAGTCATTATTGTGATGATAGTGACAGCGCTAATCTTGACTGATACATGTAATTAGTCACCGTGATCTTAACTGATGTTTGCCGTCATAGACATATTTAAGTGCTTGCAATTAATAGGCTAGTCAGAGATTCAATCGTACGCTAGCTTTATCACAATACAGTATAAAGAAGTCGACTAAGACCGCAACCAACTAATTGTGTTTGTATGCATATCTTCTAAAATATTATATATATATTATACACTATATAACAAATTAAATCAAGTATATACGTTACTTGACATCATTTTCCCTCTTCATTTAACGCGTGGAAATGGTACACTTATATCCGAAGTACTCATAATGCATATGAAGCCGATGGAAACAAATACAATTTGATGTGAAAGGTGTCGAAATAATTATAAATAAGTTAACAAGTATACATTTTTGCTTGACGTATACACTTATATCCGACGGCGACATGTTACCGATCAGGGGCGAACTGTTACCGATCAAGGGCGACCTGTTACCAGTTAAGGGAGGGTGGAGTGTTACTAATTCTTCTCGAGTTGGTTTCTCCTTTTCAATTCATAATTGTCAGTAATATCTAGCTTGTGAGTGCCGATAATTCGCTCGATTAGCAGATATTCCCTTCAGGATCCAGTCAAACGACGATTTGCCATGTACTTCTTCAAATCTGTTAGCTTGAAATGGTCCAATTCTTAGTTGTTTACACAAGCTTCGTTGATTTCTTTGTCCTTGTCCGCCATCTTTTTTTACTTAGTCCCCAGAGGAGTAGCCTTCCTTTGAATTCAAGGGAAGTAACCGAGTTATCGGACTGCCCAATTCAGGGGCTCAGGGATGTGATAAGAATGTTGAAAGGCGATCATTCGGTTTGATTTTTGAACAGAATGATGGCAATATACTTTCGCTGACTTCACAGTTGTCGATAACTGGCAATAACAGAAAAATACTGTTAATATTCTTGAAATACACACCGTCCCTCTTCAATGTATCAGTTGCAAAAGGAATTAGGCATCGAAAGTGTCCAAACTAGTATTTAGACATAACGTGATCGTCATTCATAAGTAATGATTATCCGTTGACGAACATGAATACTCGACGAAAGGAACCACCTAGGTTCTTGCATCAATGTAATTCCATTCAACTCCCACCAGAGTAAAGCCGAATGAGCAAAAACATACTAAAATGCTTAATCTTAATATAACCTAATGTCTTTAGGTGAAAGCACTTGGTAAACAGGACAGTATTGAGCATTAAAATGAATATATTAAACATAAAGAAAACTTACCGTAACATTTGAAGTACGGATCTCCTTGAGGTCTGTCCTTGGGACATCTGCATGTGTATCCGCCCTCAAGGTTAGAGCAAGTTGCCCCTTTAGCGCATGTGCCATTTTTATGGCACTCGTTAATATCTACAGAACAAGCAAATGCACGTCTTGTTATTATAAAAATGTATATATTCCGTTAACATATTACATTGGCCAGGAGTACTTTATTGAACATTTTTGCAACACCTCCTTCCTTCAATTAATGTGACCTTATGATCAAAAAATGTTTGTAACATTAAGAACACACAATGCCACTACGAAACCTGCTAAGTTAAAGTATGTCCTCTTATGTATGATATAATAAATGATGATTTTATTACTTAATGTATCATAGTATACCTTTTAATAATGCTTCAAGTCCATTGCTTATGGTGTGCTTATGGTCAGAAAGAAGTTGCATAATAACCGTGCATGTTGTGTGTTGTAACTAAAATGCAAAGGTTCTTTATGCACACGAATATGCTTAAAGTGTACAGTATAATTCTTTGTCACTGCAAACAATATATGCTATCGTCGCTATCGTCGCATGAACTATTGATATATGACAAGGTTTGCAGAACTTGATAAATATCTGCATATACATTATTAGTAGATACCGAATACCCTGTATATTTCACTTTTGTGATAATGTTTAGTGCCAAATTGTCTGCGAAAAACAAGCCGGCATTACATTAGACCCAGTCACATTCTGACACCGGGCTGAACAATCTTGATTCTATCTTTTTTGTTTTTAATTGTTTGAGCGTTTAGAAGAGAAATAAAACATTTCTGTTTTGACAGCTTTGGTATGTTATGATGATAACTGATACAGCCGCCTTATCTATTGCGTTTCTATGGCCAGTTATTGAGGACTAATGATGTAAACTTATTCTAGTAAACGGAATATTGTCAGTTGAATGTTATATCGTTGTTCTCAAATCAATAGATCAATAGTGCTTTCGTCAACGGTTACGTTTGTGGCGTTGTTTTTGGATGGAAATACATCTTCAAAATCTATTCGTTGAAAGTGCTGGCAACGCAATGTTGTTATGTAGACAGTTTCTCAAACAATACAAATGTACAAGTAAAACAATTTTTTTTGGACATTTTTCTTTTTTGCTAAAAACTCAGCCTCTCAGTTACTTACCGACAGTACAAGAATCTCCCTCCCAACCCTTTTTGCACAAACATGTATATCCACCATATATGTTGAAGCAATATGCAGTGTTGTTTTTGTTGCAGTTATCAATCCTCTCCTTACATTCATCTGTGTCTGAAATGCCATCATAGAGATACTTTATACAAATAAAGATGATTAAAATCCTCGAACCTCCAATACGCGCTGGAAGTTACCAGTCGGTGTCTCAACCAAGTGCATTATTATTGTGAAAACTCTCATATAAATAATATTGGTATAACATTTATACACTTTTACAGAAAATTTAGAAGATGGTCGAGAAAAACAAACCGTTTAACTTTAGATTTACCATACTACAATCAAACGGAAATAGCTCTTTTAAGTCCTTACAACCAACGCCATGTTGACTTTGAATACATTTTATAAAAGATTCCCTTTCACATATCACAGTTCTAAACTGTGCACATACCAAAATCGAGGTTTTACATTACCGACTGGAATTCAGAGTCTTTGAATGACAATTATGCTAATAAGGTTTGCTTTAATTTTCCATCGACTGCGAAAGGCATTATTAAAACAGTTATGAGTGCGAGTCCTAATAAATCTATATCAAAACATTCGATTTAGTAAAGTAATTTTGGTTGAGTGTTGACCACCGTATATTCAATTTTGAAAACTTTTTGGGATAGTCAGAAACAACAGCCGTCTGCTCGAGATTAGTTAGTGTATCGTATATTAGTACGGAGAAATGTGGTAACTTTACATTTGGAGGTTATAATAAACTATGAAACTATATTTTAAGTTCAGAAACATTCACGTAATATGGATTTTATAATATTTTGAGAAGAAAGAAAAATGCCCACTATTTGCCGTTGATAAACTGGACACAAATCATATCATATACGAAGAAAAAGATGCATGTGCATGTATTTTTTTCATAAAGCGCTCACTCTGTACGAGTTTTGGTCGTAACATTTCTATAAAAACATACCCTAATGTGTCCACTCGGTGTTTTATTGGAAAGAAATCGATGGGATTTTTATTGATATAATCCAAAATATTTGTTATTTTGTTTCATCACTGAAGTGATTAAAAATTGGTCTTAAATAACGAAACTTCTTCTCAAATTAAGTATTTTTCGACTTAGTACGACTAAAATTAAGCAAATGCATGCTATTTACCAATGCAATGGCGACCTGAAACTCCGGGCACATCTTTATCTGCATCTGTGAAACCGTTCTTGCATTCGCAGTTGTAACCACCATCGAAATTGGAGCATTGAGCACTTATATGGCACCCATGATTTCTTTGACATTCGTCCGTGTCTGTTAAACATTTAATGACGTTTAGCCTGCTAATCACAAGGTTGATCTAACCAGGAAAAATAACATAGATTGAAATCATAAAGCATGTGCTGATAAGAGCTATATCGGCATCATTATTTGCAACTATGTTTCAAGCAATATTTGTGTACCTTATGCATGTATTTGTTAGACGTTGACTTATCGATACTGTGATTTATTATTTAATGTAGCATGCTAAAGGCTAAACTTTGATACAGTTCTTTAAATTTAAGAATTCTGGAAGAGTTTCTTTAACATATATTATGATGGATGATGGATGGTGGGTGATGGTGAGAATGATGGTGATGATGATGATGATGGCGTTGACATTGATGATAATGATGATAATGCTGCTGCTGATGATGATAATAATGATTATGATGATGGTGATAAAACACCGCTTATAATGATGATAACGATGACCATGATGATTGATGATGATAAATGATGGTGATAATTATGATGAGGATTAATGATGATGACCTATGATATGGCCGTGAATAAGACCTTATTATTTCTGGATGCACGACAAACCTTCAAGAGTATTTGTGTATGATTGTGAATTTTGATTGAAGCATTATTTGTATAATAACATGAACGTAAGTCAGGGGCATACACACAATATGGACGGATACATGCAAACATACAGTAGCACGGGCGGACAGTGCAGCTAGTATATATTGCCTTTCGAGGGTTAAGAGATAAGCATTTTAGAACCAGGGCACCGACTGAGTATATATTGAAAAACTAAATTACTGTGTTTCAATAGGTTCATTTTAGATTTTGTAAAAACATAAACCATGTTGAAGAATGAATCCCGGTATAATTTGTGCCATTATTTGACCAGCTATTTGTAATAATAGTTTATCCTTCAATATTTCTTTTCAATTACCTGCATATGCTTTATTAACGGATCAATGCAAAACGATGTATTAATCATTACATGAATGCATGTAATGTAAACTTGTATCATTCTTGCCATGACCCAGCAAAGTTAGATTCCTACCAAGCTGAAAGCAATACAGAAACGCCAGTTTTCAGTTGAATTTAGAGGGACAGTTATTGCGAAAAGGTGTGATGCAGTCACATCGAGGTTTACCAATTGCTTTGAGTTTAGTGCCCAAGTCAAGGCTTTCTGTTACTTTTGGACTATTCCGATTTAAACACGAGTGCAGTGAAAATAAGCTATACTGTGTATAAAGGTGGTTGTTAAAGTGGCACGTTCTTGTTTCGATGAGTATATTAATTATAATACCAATTTTCTACCAATGACTAGCTTTGATATTTACATGAAGTGTGATTAAACGTGAGGTTAGTGTAGAACAATAATGTATTACCTGTACAATTCGGAGGTAAGTAGTCCCACAAGCCGGAAGCATTGCATGTTAAGGTTAGATTGTCTTGTGTCTCGTATCCATTAACACAACTGTATACCGCTTGACTCATGTAGTTTGTCGATTTGTTTACTAGGACGTACGTAGCTTTGCTTACATCATCCAGCGGTGGACACACTGCAATACAAATTCAAGTCATCGCCGTCACATATTGTGAGAAAGCTTTCCAGCTGCAAGGCATTGTGTAGAAGGTTCTACCTATGCATGCCTTTGCGATAATCTGCCAATAATAGTAGTTGGGCGTCTCGGTATAAAAATACTTTCTAGACAAATAAGTCTTAATATTAATTTAAAATATAACAGGAAAACAAACAAACACCCGTTTTGTACATAGACTTTTGGCGATGTGTTATTAGAACTTAGCTGCAAAAAAGAAAAGGTTTTAATTTAAAGCTATTTAAAGAAGAAATTATAGGAAAAAACGCCATTGTTTTTAAATGTTTTAAAGTATGAAAAGTTTGAATAAACAGATTGAGATGAGTTAGGAATAAACTGATAACAATGGGTAGTTTGTAAGATCAACTCTCTCAGAAGATCCAATTTCAGTTACATATAACAAAGATATATGTTAATTTGGGAAAAGTATCCCTACGAATATATTGTTTTCTATGTAGCTTTCTAAAATACAATGTTCAAGCAATAATTGAAATTATATTTATACTAAACTATTTGCGTTGATTTCGGGTTTTAATCTATAAGAATATCTTTGATATTGCAGGTTGTTTATCTATTAGTCTACGTTCCAGTCTCGTCGCAGTTTGAAGTATTCCAGTCATCGAGTTCATACCCTTTGTAACATGTGTATGTCAAAGTTGATCCATAAATAGTTCTGTTCAAGTAACTTACCTGACCGTTGGCAAGGGTAACATTGCACCATCTGAAAGCGATACATATTAACAACATATAATAATATTATTATTAAAAAGGGAGCACGTTTTTCAATTATCAAACAGCCGTCAAAACTGCTGTAGCAGCATGAAGTTACCTTTGATTTTGCATACAGGCTCTGTATTATTCCATGTTCCCGTCGTGTCACAGTAGGAGATACTAGATCCTTCTAGTGTATACCCAGGATCACAGGTGTACGTCAACATGGAACCAAACGTGGTTGTGTTTGCGTAGCTGACATTCCCATTGGCAATTGTAACTTGGTCACCGCAGTCTTTAGAAGTAAATGTATACGTTTGAGTCAAATGACAGGAAAGACTATTTTTCTGATAAAAGTTTTCATACAGCAAATCTATTTATTTGGTTAATTTTCCTGTTTCAATGTGTATTTTCAATTTAAAGTACAAAATATGACCTCGAGGCAGGCAGGTCTGGAGTTTAAAAAAAGCCTTTTGAGCAAAATGATTATACTTTCTCATGAACTTGCGTTACAAAAATGTGATCAAATATTATGTCGTATAGTAAATATGTTTAGTTTGTAAGTATTCAGAATATCGAAAACGGGAAGAGGGACATCAAAATCGGGAATTTTAAGGCTGTTTTAAATCATGTAAAATACTATTTTGGTTGAAGTTTTTTTTATCGAATCACACTTGTCGTTCTGTTTACATAAAAAACCTATATCCCTAAAACTTTTCTGAAATTTTAGGGTGTGTCTCTGTCTAAATTAGTATTATTAAAGAAGATTTGTAGAAAGTTTATCTTACTTATTTCTGTCAACATCTAGTTGACATTTCTTATTATTTCATTATCTTTGCTACTTAATCACAATTTTGATTTCTGTTTAAAATGCAATGTCCTTTAACTTCATTAAACGTATACAATTTTATTTATATTAATTATGTAGCTGTTAAAATCAATTTATAACATGTGTGAACGCATGACCCACTTTTTTTGGCATCTGGCCCTGAGTTCATATGAGTAATTTGAAATTATTTATGAAACCGTTTTAAAAGAAATACTTATGCCTTTTTTCTAGAACTTGTGCTGTGCGATTAACTAGACTCATTATTAAAGCCCATTTTAATCAAAATTTAATTTGAAAAGGCACAGGACAAAGGTATTCTTATGTAAGTCAAATGTAAAAATAAGAATAAGTAGACGTGGAACAATTCTCTGTATATTTGTGTACACTATTTACCTTTAATATTGCAGGATGTGCTCGTATCATTCCACGTTCCAGTAGGAGCACAGTAGGAAGAATTCGGTCCAACAAGTGTATACCCGTCATTACAGGTGTATATCAACATTGAACCGTACGTGGTTTCGTCAGGATAATTGACAGCTCCATTGTCTAGCGTTAAATTTCTACCGCAGTCTGTAAAATGAAAAGAACGTATAGCGTAAAACAATTTTTCGTGACATATAATAATTTAATAGTACGAAAAATGTTATAAGGTTCAATGTTGATCTTTCTTAGCCTTATTTATATTTTAATATGCTCTATCACAAAATATATCTCAAACACATTCCTTATTATACTACAGTTTATCTTTGACGGATATTTATTTATTTCCCCCCAAGATATGTATCAATTCTGACGATAAAATTGCTTTAAATTAATAAATGCTTATTAAACCGATTTAAAGCAAATATTTAGACTTTCTCTACAATTTGTGCACTGTAATACCTAGCGATTCATGTGAAATGTGTGATCATTTAATCACTATAAAATATATATCTAAAAATGTGCACATTCCGTATTATACTAAAGATTGTCTTGGCTGGACATTTAAAGTTTTCTCCTCCAAATATTGATCCATTTTTACGACATAAAGTTTCCTTAACAAATAATTACCACTATTGTCGTAATAAGTTAGAACTTTGAAATTAAACCATATGGTATAACATGTCAGTTGATTTGTTTTTTTTAATCCTTTATTATTAAACGGTTTATAAAGAAAAGTGTTCAAGGCTTTAGACTTAACAAAGTAATACAAAGTAAAATGTTATTAGTATATAAAAAGACGATGAAATTGTGTTAATATATAACAGAACAAAACCTCTGATATCGCACGTCGTGCTCTTGTCCGTCCAAGTCCCCGTCCAGTCGCAATATGAAGTAGTGGAACCATTAAGTGAATATCCGGCATGGCATGTGAATGTCAACGTTGAACCAAATATGGTTCCGTTTGAGTAACTAACCTCTCCGTTAGGAATGGAAACTTTTCCACAATCTAGAAAAACATAGAACTACATTCAGATACAGGTTAAAAAGAATTGAAAATGTTTGCATGCATAATTTCCGTTTAGTAGAAAGATAATCTAACTTATTTCTGTCAACATCTAATTGACAGTTTTTATATTTTCATTATCTTTGCTACTTAATCACAACTTTGGTTTCTGTTTAAAATGCAATGTCATTTAACTTCATCAAACGTGTACAATTCTATTTATATTAATTATGTAGCGGTTAAAATCAATTTATAACATGTGTGAACGCATGACCCACTTTTTTTTGGCATCTGGCCTTGTGTTCATATGAGTAATATGAAAATATTTATGAAACCGTTTTAAAACAAATACTTAAGCCTTTTCTAGAACTTGTGCAGTGCGATTAACTAGACTCATTATTAAAGCCCATTTTAATCAAAATTTAATTTGATAAGGCACAGGACAAAGGTATTCATATGAAAGTCAAATGTAAAATAAGAATACTTCTGTGATGAGTCACTAGACAAAAAAGCAAAACCAACAGTTACTGCCTTGAAATGGTCACTCGGCAAAAAGGACTGATTGGGGTCCTTAACTGGCTTTACTCGCATGTCCTATGGGTTGGGGTTTCTTAAATGCAAGGTTAAAAGTAAAACCGACCTATTTGAATAAAAAGTATAAAAGCGCAGACGTTTTCTAAGATACGTTAGTGACGTAATTAGAAACTTATGTCCACATGACATCTTGAAGAGAGGGAAGTATCATTTCCATTAGAACTTTTGAATCAAGTGAGACTTGATCAGAGAAGAAGTGTACATGGTTGTAGCAACCTGTTAATGAGTAGAAGGAAAAGTTTCCCTACGAATATATGTTGTTTTCTATTTAGCTTTTTTAAATTCCAATGTTTAAACAATGTTTGAACTAATATTAATATTAAACGAGAATTTACATCAAAAGTACTTTCTGATGTATATATCATTAACCATCTTAACGAGCAACAACCATCTTGATTTTAGTAAAGACAAACTCAATTCATGTATTATATGTGAACTGTGTTGATTTCGGGTTTTAATCTGTAAGAATATGTTTGATATTGCAGATCGTTTATCAATCAGTCCATGTTCCAATCTCGTCGCAGTTTGAAGTATTCCAGTCATCGAGTTCAAACCCTTTGTCACATGTGCATATCAAAGTTGATCCATAAATGTTTCTGTTCAAGTAACCTACCTGCCCGTTGGCAAAGGGTAACATTGCCACCATCTAAAAGCGATACATATTTGAAACGTATAAAAATAATATCATAACGGTACCACTTTTTCCAATTACTAAACAACCGTCAGAGCTGCTGAAGCAACTTGACATTACCTTTGATTTTGCATACAGTCACTGTATTATTCCACGATCCCGTAGTGTCACAGTAGGAGATACTTGATCCTTCTAGTGTATACCCAGGATCACATGTGTACGACAACATGGAACCAAACGTCGTTTTGTTTGTGTAGCTGACATTCCCATTGGCAATTGTTACTTGGTCACCGCAGTCTTTAGAAGTAAACTAATACGTTTAAGTCCAATGACAGTACAGACTATATTTCTGGTAAAAGTTTTCATACATCAGATCTATTTATTTGGTTAATTTTCCTGTTTTCATGTGTATTTTCAATGCAAAATGATTATATGTTCTAATGAAATTGTGTTACAAAATACGTCATCAAACATTTTTCGTATAGAAAATATGTTCAGCTTGTAAGCATTCAAAATATCGAAAACGGGGAGAGAGACATCAAAATCGGGAATATTAAGGCAGTTTTAAATCATGTAAAATACTATTATGCTTGAGAAAAAAAAGTTACCAAATCTAACTTGTCGTTCTATTTATATAAAATCCTATATTCATCGAACTATTCTAACACAGTGTGTGTCTCTGTCCACATTAATAATATAAAAGAAGATTTAAGAAAAGATTAATAACTGCCTGATTCAATGATGGTATTTATATATCTTACAATAAGGTTCTAAGTAGACTTGGAAAATTTCTCTGTATATTTGTGTACACTATTTACCTTTAATATTGCAGGATGTGCTCGTATCATTCCACGTTCCAGTAGGAGCACAGTAGGAAGAATTCGGTCCAACAAGTGTATACCCGTCATTACAGGTGTATATCAACATTGAACCGTACGTGGTTTCGTAAGGATAATTGACAGCTCCATTGTCTAGCGTTAAATTTCTACCGCAGTCTGTAAAATGAAAAGGGCGTATAGCGTAAAACCATTATTCGTGACATATAATAATTTAATAGTACGAAAAATGTTATAAGGTTCAATGTTGATCTTTCTTAGCCTTATTTATATTTTAATATGCTCTATCACAATATATATCTCAAACACATTCCTTATTATACTACAGTTTATCTTTGATGGATATTTATTTATTTCCCCACAAGATATGTATCAATTCTGACGATAAAAATTGCTTTAAATTAATAAATGCTTATTAAACCGATTTAAGCAAAAATTTAGACTTTCTCTACAATTTGTGCACTGTGATACCTAGCGATTCATGTGAAATGTGTGATCATTTAATCACCATAACATATATATCTAAAATGTGCACATTCCTTATTATACTACAGATTGTGTTGGCTGGCATTTCAAGTTTTTTCCGCCAAATATTGATCCATTTTTACGACATAAAGTTGCTTTAACAAATGAAATTTACCACTAGTGTCGTAATTAGTTAGAACTTTGAAATGCAACCATATGGTATGATATGTCAGTTGACTTGTTGTCTTTAATCCTTTATTATTATACGGCTTATTAAGAAAGGTGTTCAAGGCTTTAGACATAATAAAGTAATACTTAGTAAAATGTTATTAGTATATAAAAAAGACGATGAAATTGTGTTAAAATATAACAGTACGAAACCTCTGATATCGCACGTCGTGCTCTTGTCCTTCCATGTCCCCGTCGAGTCGCAATATGAAGTAGTGGAACCATTAAGTGAATATCCAGTATTGCATGTGTATGTCAACGTTGAACCAAATATTGTTCCGTTCGAGTAACTAACCTCTCCGTTAGGAATGGTAACATTTCCACAATCTATAAAGCATAGAACTACATTCAGACACATGTTTAAAAGAATTGAAAATGTTTAAATACTTAATTTCCGTTTAGTAGAAAGTTTGTCTTACTTATTTCTGTCAACATCTAGTTGACATTTTTTATATTTTCATTATCTTTGCTACTGAATCACAACTTTGATTTCTGTTTAAAATGCAATGTCCTTTAACTTCATCAAACGTATACAATTCTATTTATATTAATTATGTAGCTGTTAAAATCAATTTATAACATGTGTGAACGCATGATCCACTTTTTTGGCATCTGGCCCTGTGTTCATATGAGTAATTTGAAATTATTTATGAAACCGTTTTAAAAGAAATACTTATGCCTTTTTCTAAAACGTGTGCAGTGCGATTAACTAGACTCATTATTAAAGCCCATTTTAATCAAATTTAATTAGAAAAGGCACAGGACAAAGGTATTCATATTTAATCAAATGTAAAATTAAGAATACTTCTGTGATGAGTCATTACACAAAAATACAAAACCAACAGTTACTGCCTTGAAATGGTCGCTCGGCAAAAAGGACTAATTATGGTTCCTAACTGGTTTTACTCGCACTTCCTGTGGGTTTGGCTTTCTTAAATGCAAACATGGAAAGGAAAACCGACATATTTAAATAAAAAATACCAAAGCGCAGACGTTTACTTAGATACGTTATGACGACGTTAGTGACGTAATTTAAAACTTATGCCCACATGGCATCTTGAAGAGAGGGAAGTATCATTTCCATTAGAACTTTTGAATCAGGTAAGAAATGAACAGAGAAGAAGTGTACATGATTGAAGCAACCTGTTCATGAGTAGAAGGAATTGGGAACCAAAGTCGAATGTCCATCTAAGGAAAAAATACGTTAAAGCCCTCATGGAATAAATTAAATGACACCGTAGATCACATGCACGTGGGGGCTTTTACGAACGCCAAATTGCACAGATAAAAATTGTCGTAACCATGAATAAAGAAGAAATGTGGAAAAGTCCTATGAGCATTGAAAACATTACCAAAATTTTAAAGGACAAAGGTAAATGTATAAGTGAGAACAATTCTGAGATGAGACATTAAACATAAAAAGGAAAATCCATCAGTTACCCTATTGGAACGGTACGTCGGCAATAAGGACCGGCTGGGGTGTTTATACTAGTTTTACAGAGCTCTAAATAAGAATATATGACAAATTCCTATGAGCAGTGCAACATATACCAAACTCCGAAAAGGCACAGAACAAAGGTACTCACATGCAGGCCAAGCGAGAAGTAAGAACAAATTTGTGATTAGTCATTTAACGAAAAAGGGCAAACCCGACAGTTACCGCCTTGGAACGGTCAGTCGGCAATATGGACCGACTGGGGTGCTTAAATCGGTTTTACTGAGCTCTAACCTCGCACTTCCTGACGAGTTTCTCGAATGCAAGCAATGAAAAGAAAAACGACCTAATTAAAGACAAAATGTCGAAGCGCTAGTATTTTCTATTAGTTATGACGAAAGTAGTGACGTCATTGAAAAATAATGTCCACATAGTGTTTAGAAAAGAATATGGTTTTATTTCGATTTGAAAAACTACACAAAAATGGTTGACTATAAATAAAATTAACTTTCTGACTCATGAACAAACATGAACCGAGACGAATAAATGGTTGTAGCATCCTGTTTATGTGAAGATGGAATTGAAGAACCAAAGTCCAATGTCCATCAAACGAAATACACGTAACTCACACTTCTGAGGGGTCTATAAAATGCAAGACATGAACAGAAAACCGATCTTTTTAAATAAAAAATGTGAAACGCTGATGTTTGCATAGATAAGTTAAGACGTCGTTAGTGACGTAATTGAAAAAATAACGTCCACATAGTACCTAAGAGAGAGGGAAGTATAGTTGCCCTTAGAAGAATTACACATAAACTTTTGATAGTAAATCGAATTATTAAATCAAGAAAAAAATGTTAAGTGAAGTGTAAATTACGGAAAATATACGTAACGCCCCTTTTCTACGACGCGCTGAAGCGCGACGGCTATATATGGAATTCTCAATGAAATTTGCACATGGAGAAAGTCTGCTTGACTTTCTAACCTTGATAAAAACGGGTCATAACTCGGAAGAAGGCGTTCTTTGCTTATTCTTTTCTTTATTTTGTCTGTAACTTCCATTCATACATGGCAAAAACACGAAAGAATTTTGTTTATTTCTTTTTGTTGGTAACATTACTAAACAAACACTTAATTAACTTACAAAAGTAAAAAGGAATGCTTTTCGGTATGTTTTGTGATGTACTGCTTACTAACAAACTGAGATTACTTATTATCAATTAAACAGTTCACAGAAAACAGTTTGTTTTGAACGATCCAATGAGTTTGCAGGGTAAAGTCTGACTTTATATGTAGATGCAACGTTCTTGCAACATTTAAGGATACTCGCAAAATAGGTAAACGGCTTCTGCAAGGTATAATATAAAAATAGCAGTTCCTGTGCTGCCAGCATTCCCGAATGCTTTTATTGCATCTCTGAAGTGAACTGAAGATATTATGTTTCTGGACTCTGGATAGAAGGGTTTAAAATACAAACTGTAGTTCTGTCACGACTAGTTTTCAAAAGGATCTTATTCAGGAATCTATTCATTTACATAGGAGAAACGGACATCACACTAAGAAAGCATTTATAACATGTTTGAAAAATCTTTGTTCAAGAGGTTAACGTTATGGGTTCTGTGGGCTCTGCGTTCAAACCCTAGACCTGAAATGAGATAATATTTCTTTGTTACGGAATTAAGGACATACCAGATCGTTCTGCCTTTCTGTTTCTCTCAGTTTGTCTTGTCATTTCAGTTTAAACGTGTGAAGTACGTTAAGTTTCGGAATTAATACACATTGTCTTTCATTTATATAATCCAGATACAAAAATGCTTCCATACAAATTAACTTTGAAAATAAAAAATAGATACCGTTAAAGAAAACAAAAATCATGTTCCAGAAAAAATACAACCCAAACAATAATTATTTGTGTGATATGAGGCTGCTGCACACGTGCATTATCTGCTTGTAGAGTTTATGTTTATAGTATATTTTAATAATGTTGGCAACTTCTTTTTACTTCTAAATATATAACATCTCGGAAAACCTATTAAATGGTGTCGGGTTCTGCTTTTTATTTCGATTTAAACCATTCTATGGTCTCAGGAAGTCTCATTATACATATACACATTTTACTTGAGATTTATAGTATACTTAAAACTTTCTTACAAAACTGTTTAAATATGCCTTTGTTACTTGCCGTTACCTCCATTCCTTGAACCTATTTACCTGTTCCAGTTTTCCGTCGCCTTTGATGCTTCGCATTAACGAATTTTCTTGTATGATACGTTAAAAGACAACATAGATTACATGCACAGAGAGTATTTTTACGACCGTCACATTGCACAGGTCACTTTGTTGTAATCAAAAACACGGAAATATGACTGTTCAATCTGTTCATTTGTTTCCTTTTAATCGTTTCTTGTATTTTTATTTAGAACGTTGTTAATGGTATAATACATCACAAAATAAAAGTAATTCCTATTTTGAGAAGATAATCTTATATCAGTTTATAATATTAAAAAGCGTTTACCTTGGATTTTACACGTCGTACTATTGCCATTCCACGTCCCCGTCGAGTCGCAAAATGATCTAGCGGAACCCTGAAGTGAATACCCCTGATGACATGTGTATGTCAACATTGAACCAAATATGGTTCCGTTTGAGTAACTAACCTCACCATTGGCAAGGGTAACATTTCCACAATCTGGAAAAGACATTATACTGTATTTACAAAATTACTGTAAATAATGACAATAGTTTGTATACAAATTTAGCGTTCAGTTTTATGTTGATCTAACATTTTACTTATCGAAACGGACTTTCCAATTATCGTCTTATTTTATAATGCCTATACTTAAAGCACAATATGTCTGCAATCGGATGAAGATATTAACACAGCCGGATAATTTACCACATATATAGCACAGTCTTGGATCATGATTATGACGCTGGTGGTTCAACCCAGATATAAATCTGGGGTCTTCCTCCGCCATTAATTAGCTGGACGTCGCCAAATTTTACCATAATTATGTCGGTGCAATGTATCAAAAATAAAAACTAACAAACTGACATACTAATGATACCTTTTCAAAGTATACATTTAAATTTTTTTCATTCAAAATACTAAGATCCTTTTAAGGTCTATGCATAACAAATTTGACTTATCTCAAATAACATTCTCCAAATAATCTACAAAATGTCACATTTATCAAATTAACTCTCAAACGATTAACAATGTCTATCTTCAATTTATTTCTATAAAACAAAAAACAAAAAACCTAAAAGTACAAGATCATATGAGAATTACCATTTATTGATTAAATGATCAACACAATAGCCATATATTCAATATAATAATATGTATAATATGTACTCGAGATACGTTTTGTCTAGTGTAGATTCAAATTTAATATAATGTTGGAACAATCATAGTACATTTCTTTTTTGTATGCATGTACAATGTCCCCAAACAACTTTCAACATAAATCATGATATAATTTGGTGGATTTCAAGGAGTAATTGGCGTGTACATGTACAAAGGTTACACAAAGCTGTCTACATCAACCGCGGCACAATTTGCCGGGTTTCATCAAGTGATTATTGGCATGTACATGTACAATGTTTACACACAGCTGTCTACATAAACTATGGTATATATTGGCGGGTTTCAACGAGTGATTATATTCGTCGGTGCCTTTATAGAATGCGTTAGAAATTTGGCAGTGGACCGTTGTTTTAAACTTGATAAACTTTCTAAGATGCCCCAAGTGTTTATTTTACAAATTAATATTTGTGCTGAGATCAGTATATAGTTTGAAGGACCTGGGTAATGCCAGATTGACCAAGGACGCAGTCCGAGATCACTATCACAAAAGCCATGTCCGAAACATAAGTCTTTACATGTTATATAAAATACCCTATTAAATTACCTTGTCATTGTTGTTTGCATACTACTAGATATCTGCGCTTTTCATTTCAACTTTCAAAGATGTCGATCTCATTTGCAAGCGTTGATTTTCGCCTTCTGTTCTTACATTTTTCCTTGACAGATAATCATTAAAAGCACCCACTGCTACCGAGGTTACACCTTTTGTTATTTTCTTTGTTACATTTTCCCTTAATGTTACTAAATAATCATCAGTTACCCTGATAAACTGTCGATTTTTACCAGATAACATGTTTTTGTAGCAACATTGACACACTCATGATCAACGCTCGACAAATCAAAACACTTAAAAGTAATTGTTATTAAGGGTATGTGATATTATAGGTAAAATACTTCGTATAACTTCATTTTCGGACTATGTACGTTAAGTACCGAATTTTTCACCCATTTTGGCACAATCGAACAACCAGTGTTACGCAATTTCTACTTTCACTGTATAATGGTGTATGGCGTAGTTTACTGTTCAAAAGATAAATTGAGCGCCCTATGGTGTGTTGCATCAGTTCTTTTTGTCAATTTGTTTGTTTTAACGTCGAACTAGAAGAGGAGTCAATTGCATTGTTTTATCCAGTCTTCCGCGCCATATTATACTTCTTGTTACAAATTATTTTCTATCAGTTGCACTGTTTCAATGGCTGGACGTGTTGATGTTTAATTAAATCAAATAATGAAAATTCGCTAGTGTGTTCAGATTTGAAATACAAAACAGACGTAAAAAAACGCAGAACATAGCTATTACCTCTAGGTAAGCGTATTGTCACTCTCTGTCTTGCTCTCTCTCTCTATCTCTTCTCTCTCTCTCTCTCTCTCTCTCTCTCTCTCTCTCTCTCTCTCTCTCTCTCTCTCTCTCTGTATCTCTCTTTCTTACACACACACACAAACAAAATCACACACACATTTTCACTCCCCCTCTATTTACATAATTATTCGTTACCAAGTTCTCACATGTTACAGAAATTGATTACTCAGCAACCATGCTTGTCGCCTGGCTACAAGGTCATACATACTTTGCACATTCTCATAGCTGTTCATCAATTATAAAGATAAAAATATTAGTTCAAACTTAGCCAAATCAATTGTAAGCAGTCATTTAATGTTAGTATACAATTAATATATGTAAGTAAAGGCTCTACAGATTTGCTCAGAATCTGCAATAAATTTTGACATATGCTCATAATATAGCATATGCTACATGATACATCAAGGTTATTCTTGCATTAATGAAAATGTGATTAAAGTTAAAGCAATTGATAATTTATATATAATAAAAAGTAAAAACATGATAACCAAAAGCAAAACGACATAAAAGAAAACTCTGGTCACTTACATGATATGTAACAAATATATTATATTATGTATTATTACTATAATATGTTTAACAAAAAAATTTTCTTGAAAGAAATAGTTATCTTCATAAGGAATAAAATATAGAACTTGTGAATTCATTCAAATTATTAAAAATAAGCTTTAATTATGTAAGCTTGTTAAAATTTAACATATTCATTAAAATATGTCATGTCGTGTTTAATAATACTTTGAAATCTGCTTAAACCTAATTTGGAAGTTACAATGAAAACAAACATTCTCTTTGCTTAAAATCAAGACAACATGCTGAAAAATATTTCACATATCTACTTTCTGGGCCAAAAGGAACACGGCCTTGCAAACTTATACACGCTATTTGGAATAATTATACTTCCTTGAAAACAAAATAGTTTTGTAAAGAATAATTTAATTTAGAACAGGACCAACACCCTTTATTTATTTTAAGCCACAACAATATTAAAATGCCAATATATTTGCAGGAAACCTGCGTTTGTCAGACTACACTGGGCATGACTCCTTTAAACAACAGTTATATTTAAGCCTTTTTCAGATCCAGTACGATAATTTATTTTTCCAAGAAAGGTTTGTAATGTAGTTAAAGACATAACGTACCTCATTGATAAAAATACGCCCGGAATAAGATTCAATACGAGATTTTTAGTGTGATTCTTTTTGCCTCAACTGGAATGATTGCACAACAAAAGTTTCAATACTGTGTAAATTAGTGGCGATTGTCCACTAATGTACACACACAGATCCGTAGATACATGTGCTGGTATTTCAATAAATAAGAACCTAAATGCATAAGTTGTGCATAAGCATTGAACGCTGTTACAAGAATATAACACTCCTAAGTTTGCCATTGATCTGCTCAATACCCCAATTGGATTTGTAATAAAGCTACATTTTAGACAAAATACGTAAAATAAGTCCTCACACCTCTCAATTATTGAGCATGTCCTAATCTAGCTAATTAAAACCATGCAAGCTAAACTTCACAGAATCAGTGCTTCTACGCAGAAATATATAATCAATTATAAAATTAGCAATTTCTTCTCCACCATTTAATTAGTTTTGCCTTGTTTGCTACTAAACTATTAAATAGCGTCATAATACATTTTTTACACTGAGAAATGTGTATGCATTTATCATAAAGAGTTCAGACATTATTTAGAATCATCAGTCATCAATAACCGAAACAGGTAACTTCGTACGTAGAACTTCTTCTCCAAGTTAGAGAAAGACTTATGCAATCTCTCTCTTCCGCACTCACGGGTGCGCACGTACACAAAAATAGTTTTAATTACCTTTGATCCTGCAAATAGCCCCCGTGTTATTCCACTTTTTCGGTTTGAAAACAGAAGGACGTATTGGAGCCTTCTAATGTATACCCATTATTACAGGTGTAAGTCAACATGGAACCATAAGTGTTTATGTTCGGGAAGACGACTTGTCCATTGTCTATCGTGACGTTCTTACCACAGCCTAAAAATGTAAGTAATAAAGATAAAAATGATCGTTACAATTTTTAAGTTTTAATAACATTGCGGTGAACGTTTTAGCGATGTTCGGCTACATTGAATGACCCATAAAAACTGGTTAAAACCACTAGCGCACCGTATCGTTAGAATAATTAACGTCACCATTATCCAGTGTTAAATTTCTACCACAGTGTGTATGAAGGTAGAAAAATTATACCTAAGAAATAAGTCAAAATTGCGATGTGTATACAATGTTTTTATATAAAATCTTCACTCTTGATTTTGGTGCATATAACATGTAAAGTTGCTTCAAAAATAATGCTATTAAGGTATTAATCAATATTAAAAAACAGTGAAACCTCCCTAGTCCGGCCTCCTGTTGGACCGAATTAATTGTTCGGTTTATAGAGGATTCCAGATTACAGAGGATCTTACTTTTTGGCTGAATTTTTATGATAAACATGTATTTCTTTCCTAATTTATGTTGGGTTATTATTTCTTTATTAATTGACCCTTTTGTTATTTATTTCTTTGATGTTTTGCTGATTTTTTTTTTTATTAAATTATATTTTAATATTTTTGTACTTATGTATGCTGAGGTCTATCTTTTTTCTTTTACTAAAGGCATAAAAGGTTTTCCTATTT